>PISX010006059.1:0-101145 GCA_004024625.1 Mellivora capensis | reverse complement strand
GCATAATCGCTTCCAGTCCCATCCATGTTGCTACAAAAGTCGGGTATTCATCCTTTCTGATGGAGGCATAATACTCCATAGTGTATATGGACCACATCTTCTTTATCCATTCGTCTGTTGAAGGGCATCTTGGTTCTTTCCACAGTTTGGCGACCGTGGCCATTGCTGCTATAAACATTGGGGTACAGATGGCCCTTCTCTTCACTACATCTGTATCTTTGGGGTAAATACCCAGTAGCGCAATTGCAGGGTCATAGGGAAGCTCTATGTTTAACCACCACCCATTTCATTTTACTCTTTGAATCATGGCCGCCAGAGATGTTTACATCACCACAGGAGGCTCACATCGTACTTCCACTGGATGGTGCTGGTCCAGACAACCCAACAGCAAGACGCAAAAGGGAAATTAAAGATGCAAGATTTGGAAAGAGAAAAAACTTTCATAATTTGTAAAGGATGTGATTATATAAAATAGCTATAAAATCTAGATGGGTACATTTAATAAGATATCATTGAGACTAATGAAACCGGCAGTCAAGAATGAGAAACTGTCATTTTTATTTTTTTTGAATATTTTATTTATTTATTTATTTAACAGAGAGATAGCAAGAGAGGGAACACAAACAGGAGGAGTGGGAGAGGGAGAAGCAGGCTTCCTGGACAGCAGGGAGCCCAATGTGGGGCTCGAAGCCAGGACCCTGGGATTATGACCTAAGCTGAAGGCAGACACTTAAGGACTGAGCCACCCAGGCACCCCAAAACTGTCATTTTTAGATATATACTACCATTTACAACAGCAACAGAACTGTAGGGAACAAAGAGTAAACTTAACAGAAAATGTGTAAAATCTTTATGATATAAATTATAAAACTCAATTAAAAGACATAAAGGGAGCATTAAGAAAAGATCATGATCACAGATGGGGAAAATTCAACAGGATAAAGATAGGTATCTTCCCCAAATTAATCAAATCAAGTCCAATCAAAATTCCAACAGGGATTTCGGATAAAAAAGTTTATCTGAAAATTTTCATGGTAAAGCAAAGGCCAGATAAGAACCAAGATGTTTTGAAAAAGGAACACAAGAGGGACTTGCCCTATGAGGCATTACCCTTAATAAGAAGCTATAGCAGTTAAGACAGTGTGCAAGCATATAGGGAAACCCACAGGCTAGGGGATCAGAGCTGAGGAGCCAGCAACAACCCTACACGAACAGAAGAGAAACCAACATGTTACAGTCTTTGCAGTTAAAAAATCATTTAAAAGAAAAGCAATAATTGTTACCAGGACAATGTTCATCCACATAGATCAATACAACAAAATTCGATCTCAACATCATGTCAAAGACAACTCCAGTTACATTAAAGAATTATTCATAAATGTGCAGTTTTAGAATTTTTAGAAGAAAATACAAGAGAACATCTTTATGACCGCAAGGTAGGGAAGAAGTTCTTAAACAAGATACAAATGCATACCATAAAGGAAAAGAACGATGCAATTGATTACATTACAATGTACAACTTCTGTCCCCCTAAGCCATACCATAAAGAAAGATCATGGCTAAACCAAGACAGGGAGAAATGATTTATTAACACATCTAAACAACCAATGATTATTATATTTAAAAAAAAAATTTTTTAGGAAGAAAGCAGACACTCAGTAGAAAGTGGAGCAAAGGAAATGAATAGGCCAACCACGAGAGAAAAAACCAAGATGTCCAGTATACAAATGAGAGGGTGCAAATTAAAATAAGATTGTTCTTGCTCATTAGAATGCCCCCCAAATTTAAGTCTAATAATACAAATCAGTGTTTGAAAAGAGGGGTAAATTTGTTCAGCCACTTTGGAGAGCAAGTTGGCAGTATCTAACAAAGCTGAAAACATACAAACCCCACAAGCCACAATTTTATTCCCTGTAGCTACCCTGGGACTGGGACTTTCAAACCATCCCACTGTGACGCAGAGGCATCGGACACAGCAGTGGGGTCGTGCACAAGCCCGCAGACACACGTGCACGAGCCCGCAGACACACGAGCAGCTTTACCTTGATCACCTGCAATGCACGGTGATATTTTCTTTTTAAAAGATTTTATTTATTTATCTGACACAGAGAGAGAGATCACAAGTAGGCAGAGAGGCAGACAGCTCCCCGCTGAGCAGAGAGCCCGACTTGGGCCTTGATCCCAGGACCCTGAGACCATGACCTGAGCGGAAGGCAGAGGCTTAACCCACTGAGCCACCCAGGCGCCCCATGCACGGTGATATTTTCTCTCTCACCTTTCCAAATGCTGTGTGTTATCCACAAAATTGATTTCATAACCCTCGCCCCTGCCCAAAGAACTTGTATATGTGTGTACACGAGGAGACATGCTCCATCTGTAGCAACAATGTTTGCACTAATAAAAAACTGTAAACAATTTTAATGGCCTCAATAGGGAAGGAGATAAACGGGCTGTGGAATACTCATTCATTGTGGAGTACACCAAGCCTTCCAAAAGCTGATCAGAGCTTATGGCAGCGGCACACATACATCTCAAAAAAATGATCGTATGTGCAAGGAAAAATACATCTATACACACAGCAAAATAAGGTCTGAATCTTTAAAACACTGTAGGTGGAGATGCACATATGTGGTGAAAATGTGAAAACACATCTGAGGATGATAAGCACAACAAACGTTCTCTTTGGGGGAGCAGGGGCGAGGAGGGGACAGGTCAGGGTCTAAAATGATCGTGAGACTAGGGGGAGGCCTGCGATGTGCTCTCGGCCCCTCAACCCCCCAAAGGGGACTGCTTGATCCCCAACACCGTTAACAACTGCCAGGACATGGCAATACTACAACATACCTGACTTTTAGACAATCTGATGTGTTTTTGAGTTCTGGGCGATGTATATTCCTACCGTCTGCACTCAGGGCAGACCAGCTCCCACTTGATACGCCACATTTCAGAAACAAGGCCAAAAGAAATGTAGGAGTAAGGGATGCCTGGGTGGCTCAGTCTGTTAAGCATTTGCCTTCAGTTCAGGTCATGATCCCACGAGCCCCTCTTTTGGAATCCTTGCTCAGTGGGGCGTCTGCTTCTCCCTCTGCTCCTACCCCAGCTCGTGTTCTCCCTCTCTCTCTCTCTCTCTCTATTAAATAATTAAATAAAATCTCTTTTAAAATGTATGGATAAGCTGTATGGATATTGATTACACCTTTTTTGTGTGCTTAAAACATATATACATTCTATGCATTTATATTTGCTTGTCTTTTCCAAAGACCAAACCAGCCAGGATAAGGTGCTTACAGAGCCCCAGTACACGGAAAGCCAAGACAGCCTGGAGCTTGCCTAGCTAGGGGAGGGAGGCGTTGGTTGATAGCTCTTGGGGTCGACAGTGGGGAGGCCCAGCTGGCAGGCCTACTCAAGACAGCATCTGAGGATTGCAACAATTCCCGGGTCAACGTTTCTTGAAGATGATATCTGACCAGCTCCCCCTGCAGCCTCCTGGGGCCGGGGTCAGTCAGCTCCCGGGCAGCTCTGCAAGATCCTGCCTTCTTTCCCTGCATCTTCTTTGTCTAAGCAATGGGTACAGTGCCAGCTCTCCTATCTCAGAGGCAGGGAGCCGATCAAATGGACAAGACACGCGAAAGGGTAATGTGCTTATGTGGAGTAGCCCAGGGTCTGGCTGCTGCTGACCGGGGAGGCCTCAGGGCTGCCAGGAGGAGGGGGCTGTGTCCACACCGGGGACATGCCGACATGCGCTGAGGAGGCACACTGGAGCCACCACACACCAGGCATGATTCTTGATTTCCTCTGTGTGGCTGGGAGCATCACCCCCATTACTGATAGGGAGACTGTCACAACCACCCCCGGAACCTGGCCTTCCAATTCTGACTCCAGGCAGGACCCTTTCACTCTGCCATAGCCACCTATAGCTGAAAGACCATGATATTCAGCTGCACCACTCTGGAATCCCAGCCGCCACCTTCCCCTCTTCCAAGAGATTTGTCTCTCATTGGTGCAGTTGATCAAAACCCATGACCACTCGACCGGAATTAGAACGTTTGTTCCAAAACATCAGCCTGATCATGACGGCACCCAGGTGCAGAGGCGACCAGTGGAAACTGACATGGAAACCGGTTCAGGATTAACCAAGAAAACCTGGGATGCAGAGTCACAGAAAGACCCATACGAGGAGAGCACAGCAAACTCCTTGCTTATAAGTGATCTCCCAGCCCTGGAAAGCAGGACAAGGCAGGGAAAATGCCTTCTAGAGCTGGTCAATCCTTTTTTTCTTTTTCCTTTTTTCTTTTTTTTTTTTTTTAAGTGCTAGTCAATTCTTAAAGATAGCAAAGGACGAGCAAGGGAGTACCTTTCCTATGCAAACCAACCAATGCAGAGCCCAGACTCCACCCCTCCTCTATCTGGCTTATTCCTCTGCCCTGATCATCCCCAGGGTCTGGTACCAGAGTCGGGGAGAGAGAGCCCTACACCCCAGAGCCTGCTGAAATTCTTCAGACTAGCCCATCCTAAACCTGCTTACCTCACCTCACCCGTTCCTTTTCCCAAAAGCCACAATCAAGGCTCCTGCCCATGTTCTCCCCTCGCTCCTGCCTGCTGGATGACTTGCGTGCCCCATATGGTGTGGTGTACCCCTTCCTCTTCCAGTAACAAACTATCTCTTGAGTGACAATTGTTTCCCATCTGTTGGCCTCAGCATACCTCAGTAATAATGAAATCTACATTTTAAAACATGGTTGTACATGAGGCAGGGGATCGGGCATGATGGGGGTGGCGGTGGTGGCGCAAACATCCCCAGGCTGTGCAGCAGCATTCATGGGTCACTTTGAAACCAGCCAACACACTGTTGACTTCAACCGAGCCCGCCAAGCCAACTACAGACTCTCTATGTGTTACTCCTGAGTTTTAAGAACAGTACTGACATGACTTTGGAAGGCCTGGGGATTGGCTTCCAGCTGAATTTTAAACCTTGGTTTGTGGATTCTGCTGAGAGAATCTTAAATTCAAATGCTGGGTGTCCCTAAATGGCCCGCATGTGTCCTAACTGCCAGTGGGGAGGTTTGGGGAGCGGGAGGATCCTCCTAGCCCAGGGGGCCTGGGATGTCCTGAGCTCCCTGGGGGCAGCCAGCCAGTGGGGTGAGGGGAGGTAACCTGTGCGGTGGGAGGCAGCTACTTGATGTCTCAGCAGAAGCTCCAAGGGGAGCAGCACACATAAGGGGACCTGCTCATCCAAGGCGGAGTGGGGGTGAGGCTTCCCATCGATCCCCAAGACAGGCCTGCAGAGGCAGCCTGACTCTCTGGTTCTGCAGACAGGGATGCAGGTCTCATAGAGGGACGGTGACTTGCTCAAGGTCACACAGCAAGGGTACAACAGAGGCGGCCTCTCCTGGGACCTGGTTCCTGAGTACACACTAGCACATCACCATGCCTCGGGGAGAAGAGCCTTTTCCAGCTGTCCCCGCCTTTCTAGAGGGTTAAGACATTGAGCTTCGGGAGCCTCTAACCTGTCAGCTGCCACCCCGTGGAGGACCCCTCCTCCTGGTCTTCTGCTACCACACACAGCCCACATGTCCCCCTCAGGTCACAGCAGCCAGGGACTCGGGGACTGAAATCACCGGCCCAAGTCACATACTGGGAAGGGCAGGACTGCCCTCCAGCTTGGCTCTGGTTCCCTTCAGAAAGTCATTTACTTTCCAAATGCCTAAACATACACCCCCAGCTGAGTCACGAGCCAGGTGCACCCCAAGGGCAAGGGTGGCATCCCTGGGGTCCGAGAGCTGCTCCCACCGGGCTAGAACCAGAATGTGCCCCTGCAGGGGCAGACACAGAAGCCATCCCCAGAGAGCCAAGTTTCTGCCTGGATGCGGCTGTCTGTCCCTAAGTGCCCTGCTGGAGAGGCTTCTGGGGTTTGCCTTTCCAGTGCTCACAGAGCTGACTGCCCTGGCACACGGCTCCATCAGCCACGTGCAGCAGACGACACCTTGGAGCCTGGAGGACCCTGTGGGACTAGTCATCCCACCCTGGACTATGTGGGCATGGGCTGGGACCTCACCGACTCACGCTGATTCCCCATCACCAAGCAAAGAGCACCCTGAGTCCCTGGTTTCTTACAGCTGGTTGAGAGAACCAAGAACTCACTGTGGTTTCTGTATATGGTAAATCTCCTGGGTGCCACGGCAGGTGCTGCCCAGCGCAAGCCCGTCTCACAGGACACTTCACAGGCTGACTTTGGGCACTAATCTTCATGGACTTTCCGTTTCCCTCCTCTCGCTATAAGCAGGAAATTTATGAGCATGGCCTCATTTAATCCCACAGTGGCCCTGTCAGGTAGGAATCACAGGGAACCCCACATACAAATGCAGACGCTGGCTAGGAGAAATTCACGGATGTAGCAAGCATCTGAATAGGATTCAAGTCTACTCGCAGCTGCCAGACCATGTACCACCTCCCTTTCCAACCCTTTTGCTGTCACTCTGGAATGAGACAATGACAATGTCACAGGGGCTCTGACAATCGGAGACAATATATGTAAGCAGTTTTCCCAGGTTTGGCGCTCACGGGTGCACGCTGAAGATGCTCTCATCGATATTCTGCTCAATATCTCCCAACCAAAAAAAAACCAAAAAACAAAGGAATAAAAGGACTCTGAAGCCAAGCCTTTCTACTTTGGGTGTGAGCCCATCTGACTTGTGACTTTCTCCCCAGAAAACCCCAGTGCTCCCCTGGTCTAGGTTGGCATCCTGGCAGGCTCTGTGGCCACCTGGGACACCCATCCCCATGCCGCAGAAGTCGCTACACCATGAGGGTCTTCCTTGGAGGACCACCAGTCAACGGCCCGATCGGAACAACTCCCAGGGGGCCAGACTGAAGGCCTCTGGGGAACTTGGAGTCTGCTCCAGAGGCCCAGCAGAGGGCGGCTCAGGTATGGAGACAGGGACCTACCACCTGCCAGGATGGAGCTCAGTGTGCAGAGACAGAGAATGGGGGAAGAGAGGCCAGAAGAAAAAGAACCCAGAGAAACAAAGAGAACAGAAGAAAAGAGAGACAGAGATACGAGGGCAGAGAGTGAGACAGCACCATGGAGAGGAAGAAAGATACAGGACCAGGAACCGACAGAGGGAGGCACGGTGACAGGAAAAGAGGTACAGACAGACAAGCAGAGCGACACGACTGCAGCCGTCAGGGAAGGGCGATGGGAACGAGAGAAAGGAGGCTGACCGCCACCGGAGATGCGCAGAAAGCACGACGGGGACACAGACAGGCCGGCCTGGCTGGGATGGTCCTAGAGGGAAGCTCCCTTACTGCCCGCATGCCCCCTCTATGGCGTGGGGCACCGGGCTGTCCTTCGGGAGCCCCAAAAGACAAGCTCATGGTCCCAGTCTGTCCTGAGCTCTGTTGGCCTCCTTGGTTGAAGGAGGCCACTATGCTGGGCTTCCGGGGCCACCACGTGGGGACCCATGCACCACTACTGTGCTGCCCTTCTTACAGTTGGGGGTGGGGCCTGGCAGGTGCCATGTATGCGTGTGTGTGTGTCTTTGTATGCATGGGTGCATGAGCTCAAACTTGTGCACCTACTCAACACACCCGCTGCCTGGTAGAGCCCAGCCTTCTCCCTGCTTAAGCAGAACCCAAGGGCTTAGGGCTCCCGGGGGCTCGGGTGCAGCACGTGGGCAGAGGGTAGGGTGGGACCTTGAGGGCAGAGGGGGCTAAGCCACTAAAACAAACATAGCAATAAGGAGGGACACAACATGTGGCCACACTGTGGTCTCACCTGACGCCTGCCATCCAGGATGGTAGGTACTCTGACTGAGGATGGAGACGAGTTTGTGACTTGCCCAGGGTCTGGGGGGCAGCTGGAAAGGTCACCACAGCCCATCACCATCAGACTTCCACCAGGTAACAGCAAACACTGACCTCCAAATCTGCTTTTATTGTCATCCAAAGCATTTCCGCTCAAAAGCTACCTCCTGTAAGCAATTGTGTGTGCACATAGGCGCACACACACACACACACCTTGAAACTTCCCTAAGTCACGCACCCATCACCTGCCAAACCCCCTTCCATCTGGACGCCCAGCACAGTGCTCACTCAAGGGGGCTCACAGGAACTCAGCCCCATACCTCAAGCCCCCAGGAAGGAGACCCCAAAGGGAAGGATCCTGGCAAGCATGCAGGATCTCCAACCCACACAACTCCCTCACGCAACACCCACCCCCACAGAGGGCATGTTCTCCTCCACCCCCAACCTGGCGCACAGCCCCAGCCATGGAGGCACCTCGGCAAAGGGACGGGACCTCCAGCATTTTGGGGATGGGCTAATTTGGTGATATTGGCCAAGGCAGATAAGAGGCTCCTGGAAAACAGGTACTGTGTGCTGTCTGGTTTCTTCCTCATACGCACCCACGGGGGCAACACTCTGTTAGCCCCACTTAGGCTGGGGCTCATTCCACCTGCTATAGGCCACCATGTAGGTAAGTGGCCGGACTGAGGCTCAACCCCAGCTCTGTCCAACTGCTGGGTCTGTGGTCCTGAGCACGAAACCACCTTTGAGTATACTGGCCTCATAAAGACACAAACTGGGTCAGAAATACACTCAGATTCCCACAAGTGTCCACTCTGTAAATCACAGAGAAAGAGACCATCTACTGACACTTTACCAATCTGCTTTGAAGTGTCCTGGTCTCCAGAGACATGCACGTGGGTGGCTGTGAGTACGAGTGCATGTGTGCATGGGCAGGTCTCTGTGATGGTCAGTGTGTGTGTGCAAGTGTGTCTAAGTGCATGTGACCATGTGTGAGGGATGTGGGGATGAGGAACAGTGTCACTATGGTGGGCCACTCTGTGGGTGTGAGTGTATGTGATGGTGTGTGTGACTATGGTAAGTGTGTCAGTGGGTGTGTGCACGACTGTCCATGTGTGCATTTGTGTGTAAGTGTGGGTGATAGTGCACGTGTGAGGTAGGGGTGTGTGTGTGTGTGTGTGTGTGTGTGTGCAGGACGGCAGGCTGCATGCCTCCCCTGAGAGCCCTGGGCCCAGCCTCGGCCTGGGGGGCAAGGCAGACATTTGGGGGAGGCTGGGGAAGGAAGAGTGACCATGGACAATAATTTTTTAGGAGGTAGAAGCCACAGCCTCGGCAGAGAATCCATTTTAGCAACAAGAGAAGTGGAATAACGTGGCAAATTACAGTGTCTGACCAAATAAATTATTCCTTTCATTTTACCATTTTGTTTGGAGGAGAGCTTTAAACCTCATCTCTGAGCATATTCAGCAAGTGCTTACTGAGCAGATTTGGCTGTAATTAATATGAATTTAACTTTCTTTTCTTTCCCAAGGCATGGAACTGGAGGAGAAATGGGGCAGGGCAGACTCCTCTGGGCTGTGGGCTGGGTGAAGGTTTAATAGCTTCATAGACCTGTACGAGCTACAAGGGCAAAAGGGAGAGGAAAAGTATAAAACCTTTAATTGCTGCTTCCCAAAATAACTTCAGCCCGCCCGTAATAGGCTTATGCTGGATTTTCATTCTTTTCACAGAGGGGAAAAAAAAAAAATCAGATTTGAATTTCTCAAACCAACATATTTTCTGCAGATCCCGCCTTCAGTGTCTCTCTGGGGTTGAAAGCCCCAACGTGTGGAGCCCCGGGGACAAGGGGTTCAGACACGAGGCTGTCCTCATGGTGGTTGTCTCAGGGAACAGGGGCCTCGAGGTCAAGCGAAGCCTTCCTCAGAGAAGCCCAGGGCCGCATCCTGGAGGGCTCACCTCTTCTATGAAACAAGGGGGTGGTTGGACCAGACCCTCAAGGTCCTTCCCAGCTTGAAAAGTCCTAAGGTCTTTGCACCTGCTCCCCACTGACTTTTTAAAAAGATTACTGAATTCTGAAAATTGTCTTAAAATTTACACAACATGGAATTTGCCATTTTAACTATGTTTAAGCATGTAGTTCAGTGGCATTCAACACACTGACATTGTGGCACAATCATCCCCCGCCCCCACCGTCCATCTCCAGAACCTTCTCACCTTCCTCAAATGAAAGTCTGTCCCCATCGAGCAATAACTCCCCAGTGCCCCATCCCTCAGCCCCCCGGCCACCACCATTCCACTTCCTGTCTCTGAGTTTGACTACTCTGGGTACCTCCTATGAGCACAATCACACAGTATTTGTCTTTTTGTGACTGGCTCACTTCACATAGCATAACGTCCTCAAGGTCCATTCACGCGGTGCCAGGTGTCAGAATTTCCTTTCTTTTTAAGGATGAATAATACACCATTATGTGTCTACACCACATTTTGCTTCTCTATTCATCCGTCAGTGGACGCCTGGGTTGCTTCTAACTTTTGGCTGCTGGGAATAATACGGCTGTGAACACAGGTGTGCAAATATCTCTTCAAGCCGCTGCTTCCCATTCTTGTGGGTAATTACCAGAAGTGGGATTGCAGGATCCTATGGTTATTCCGTGTTGAATTTTTGGAGGCGCTGCCATACCGTTTCCCAAGGTGGCAGCTCCATTGTGCATTCCCACCTGCGGGGCACGAGGCCTCCCATTTCCACATCCTTACCAATCCTTGCTACAGTTTTTGTTTCTCTGACAGTGGACATCCTAGTGGATGTGAGCAGAGGACTTGGCTCACGTGAGCTGGGTTCACACTACCTAGCAAAAAGTATCAGCAAAAACTTCCATTGGGACACTCCATCTTAAAAGATGGCAGCAGTTGGGGCCAGGACAAGTCTGCCACAGGTTTGCGTTTCTGGGCTGGCTCCAGATGAGCCCCCAGAGCACTCATGTGATCACTGATTCCCTCACAACCATTTGACATGTACAGAGGCAGGTGCTGTTCTAGGTGCTGGGGACATAATGGTCTCTCATGGACTCACAACGAGAAAGCAAGATGGTAGGAGCCCAGCTTGTCCTGGGAGCTCATGGCTCAGGAGACTGAAGTACCGGGAAATGTAGCCTGAAGGGAAATCCTAGTGAAGAACACGCCAAGTATTTGAAGGGAGGACAGAAGAAACTGGGGAACGCTGCCTGGGTTCATCTGGAATGGGTTCCGCAAGTCATCACCAGGGACAATAATTACAGAGACACTCATCTGCCTGATTCTCAAATCACTCTCCTGAGTGACGTGTGGGGGAAGCCTGAGGCTCCAGGCTTCGGAAACCAAGGGACCTGGGTCCCTCCCCACCATTCCCACATGTGTGAGCCAGGGCAACTGCTCTCTCTAGGTCTTAGGCCCCTAACTTCTAAAATGGGAATACAGGGGATTCCCATCTTTTGCAGGGGGTTAAAGGCTAAAAGTCTGTACGTAAGACAAAAAACCCCAATAGCCCAAATCTACCCTTGCACACCTCAAGGGAGGCCCCACGGGGAGGCAGACCCGCTCTCACAAGTCCAGTTCACAGAGACCTCTGTGTGAAAACACCCGTTGCTCCCCCAGCCTTCCACACCCAGCCAAGAAGTAACAGAGGAGTCTGGCTGCCTTCAGAGGCCTGTGCCTGACAACTCCGAGCATGGAACCAGCAGGAGTTAGGAGTGAAAACTCTGACTCAAGAACTCATGAGGCAGGAAGCAGAAATGAACATGACCTGAGACCAGCAGGTGCTCACCCAACCTCCATGCCAAGCCAGCCCCAATGCACACCGGTCGAGGAATGGTGGGCAAGGGCACTGCTTCAACCACACGCATGGTTTCCCTCTGCCCTCCTCTGTCCCTCTCGCCCAGACAAGCTGAGTTGGCTTAGCTGGGGGCGTGCAGGTGCTCGTCAGCCACAGCTCTCCCTCCCATCCTGCCCCACCCCACCCTGCCGGGCTGGCTGCGAGCCCCGCAGCTGTCTCTGGACAGAGCCTGGCCTCAGCCCAAGGCTCAGCTCTGTCATAACAAAGGCAGCCGCCTCCTGTCATGTTCCACAGCGAAGGCCCCGAAGGCCCATGAGGTTCTCACCCCTGGCATCCTGTCCCTTGCTGGACCCTGCTGGGCCACAGCTGGAGGGCAAGGCTCTGAGCTGCTGAGGCTCGTGTGGGGACATCTGTGAACCAGCAGACAGAGGAAGGAGGTGTCCCTGTGATCTTCCGCCTGGTTACCCAAATGTCTTTTGGCCCAGCCAGGGTGAGACCCACTGGACAGAACACAGCCCACCCTCTGCCTGGCTGAGCTCTGGCTAATGGAAGAGACTTACCAGGCGGGGATGCAAGAGGCTCTGAGGATGGCGGGAAGCACCAGAAAGGGGCATGTGGTGGAGAGCTGTGTCGCCCAAATAGCCACCTTTGAGGGAACAGATAACAGTCCATATTCACGTTTACCCACGGCCCCCGTTGCCCTGCCTCTGGGCTCCAGAAAAAGACAAATCATTTCTCTCTCCCCTGTTCCTCCCCGCTTCTGGCCCAATAGTCACTTTTCCCATATGATGGCCTGACAGGAAACTCCAGTGTCTCATTGTCCTTATTCACATGCCTTATCTTCTCCCACCAGCTGTGTGACTTGGGGTAAGTGAGTTAACCTCTCTGAACCCAAGTCCCACTACTGGTCTTGCTACACACCATGGCCTCCCACTGTAATATATATATATATATATATATATATATATATGTATATATATATTTTAAAAGTCATCCCAATATAAATCATCGAAGACATGAACATTTGGATTTCTATAGCCTATATAAAACAGAAAAACCCATTTTCCTTTATTATTATAAAGTTAATTCACCCCAGAATTCCATCAGTTAATTAATTGCCTTTGCACCCAGAAAATACAGATGTTTTCATCTGTATGTGGTATTCATAGGAATGGGGCGAATTCTATAGCACTGTGGAAAGCAAAGGGTCACTGTGTGTGTAAATCCTCACATGGGTGCAGACAATGGGTCCTGACAAGGTGGGTCTAGGGAGGAAGGTCCCTCTCAGCCACTACCACCGGAATGGCCCTGTCCCTCCCTGCCTGTGAGAGTCCCGAGGGGCTCGGCTTCCATGTACTCTAAGCTCCCAGACTTTCCCTAGGTAGGCCCCATTCTGGGGCCTGTGTCTCCTCTCCAGGGCACACGGTGGTGCGGGGTATGAGGTGGGGTAGGTGAAGGGAGGTCTTCTGGTAAGAAAATTGGCAAAGCATTCTGTACGCTGCCTCCCAATGCCAGGTGTCACGTTGCCGTCCCCAGCCCACCCACTTCTGTGTGCTCCCCAAGTCCCACGGCAAAACTGCTATGAGCCAGCAGACCGGAAGGGATTTAAGTTCTGAACAAGCCCTCTCCCAGAAGCCAGCTCACAACCAAACCCTCCTCGGTGTTAAAGCAAACGTCAGCATCTCCTGGGCGAGTGGTGTCCCTCTCTGCCTCTTCCCGCTTGTCCAGTGACTGAAACTACACTGAGATGGAGGTTGATTTAATGATGGGGGGGCTCCACTCCACTCTCCTCCAGCCCCCACCCAGCTCCCGTCCCTTCCCCCCACAGTATGGCTGAATTTATAGATTTGGAATTGCTGTAAATTATAATGTAATTATACCGCGCCAGGGGCAGCTTCCCCCGGCAGAAATTAAAAAGCAATTCAGGTAAATGATCTTTAGCTACAGCGGAGTGTCCCTGCAGAACTCATTAAGTCCGGGGACCAAACGGCATACCAAAGACAGCATGCAGCCTGCTGCATGTCAAATGCTGCAGGCCACGGGTGGGGGTGGCAGGGGATCCCTCCAGGGATGCTCACCTGCCCGCCCTTCACCTGCCTCTCACTGCAGACTGCGTACACCTGTCCAGGTGTCTCCCACAACACCCTTTCGACCTGTCACTCCTAGACTACTCCATGGAGAGGCCCTCAGGGGAAAGGGGCAAACGGGGCGGGGGGGGGGGGCGGGGCGGCGATACCTGCAGAAGAGCCAGAGGGAGAGGTGGAAGATGGTTTTGGAATGTCCTGAAAATAAAGTCAAACAGGAAATGAACCATTTTGGTTGCATTAGTACCATTGCCTCTGAAGCTTTGAATTCTCAAAGCCCGGGGAGTTGCTTCTCTTGTTGTTTTGTTTGGGTTTTGCTCTTTAAGTTCCTCATTTGGACCTAACACCGAAAAGAAAGTGTTTGCCTAGAGAGAACTGGAAAGACAGGCTAAGGTGGAGATGATGTGAAATGGAAGCAGAGAAGAATGCGAGAATGTCCCTGTGCTTTGCAGCACTCATCCAGCTTGTCCAAGTGCGCAGGGGGCCCTCATGACAGAGGCAAGGTTCAGGAGCTGTTAAGCCACTGCCTTCCGCTCAGGTCAGGATCCCAGGGTCCTGGGATCGAGCCCCGCCTCGGGCTCCCTGCTAGGCAGGAGGCCTGCTTCTCTCTCTCTCTCTCCCCCTCCCTGTGTTCCTTCTCTAGCTGTCTCTCTCTCTGTCAAATAAATAAATAAATTCTTTTAAAAAATTAAATTAAATTAAAAACAACAACAACAAAAACAAAGGGCCATTTTGTCCCCATGTCTTGAACCGTAGCCCACACCACTGTGGTCTCCAGCACCCACTGTATGCGGGGTACTGCATTCACAGCGCGTGTGGGGACCAGTGGCCTTCTGGAAGGCTGCCCTCACCCACCACACTGAGGCCTGGAGAGGCAACACCACTTGCTCCACGTCCCATCCAGCCGGTCAAGAGTGGGAAAATGAACTAAGCTGGGCCTCAGCCACAGCAGCCTCCTCTCCAGGCTGAAGGGTGGGATACAGCAAGGCCTACTCAGCCACCCTCTCCCTGCCCTGTGGAGTCAAAGCCCGAGAACACTCACCGGGCACCTAGGGGCCCCTCTGCTGCCCAGCTGGGCAGTCCTGGAAGGTCACCCTACAGGGAAGCGCCTCGGCTTCCCCAGCGATCAAATGGAATTGTGTCTCCCTCTGGGAGCCATGGCACAGACTTAAGCAACCTTGTAAATGGCCAGTTGGGGTAAAGCAGAAAAAGGGTCTTTCCCAAGTAGCTGTTAATAGTGTAAGTCAGCCTCCCCCCACTTAAATGGGGGAAGAGTTGGAGGACAGGGAGGGCCGGACTGCCTGGGGTCAGGCTGCCCACTGGGAGTGCTCACCCCCGTTGGACCTATCTGGACTCTCTCCACCTCCTTCTTGGGTCCAGCCCTCAGCCCAGCGTCCAGGCAGACCCCACCATAGTGAGTCTGGGCCTGGCAGTCGGATGGGCCAGCCGCTGGGACACCCCATCGAGTGCCCCTCTGTGGATGTGACAGCCTAGGCCACACTGAGTCCCACCCAGTCACACTAAATGTCTGTCGGGGCCCACAGTAGAAGTCCAGTCATGATGCCGCTCGGCTGAGCCACGGGCCCACCCCTAATCTGGGTATTCTTCTCCCCACATGCAGTCAAAATAGGAAAATCATCACATACCAGGCCTAGTAAATGCGGTCCCTGAAGTCCAGGAGCTTGTTAACCACAGAGCCGGCTGCACCTCTGCAACCCTGGAACCCACAGAACTTGCCCTGCACAGACGCCCCCAGGAAAGGCACCCTGTCCCGTCCAGGCAGCAGCAGGCTGGGCAGGCCACACCAAGACAGGCTGCCGGTCAGGAAGGAGCTCACACACTTTTCCCATTTCCCCGGGGGAAGGCGGGGTGCTCCCGGGTCTTGGCGAGGTGTCTGAAACCACGGGGAGGCCACACACTAGTCACTGAGTCGGCACATGGCAACCCTTTCCAGAGGCCTCCTGGCCCCAGGCAGACCAAGAAAACACAAACCGAATCCACACGGCCAACAGCTCCCCTGGCCGCTCGGGGTTGTACACAGGGCTGAGGTGTGCAGGCCTGGGACAGAGCAGCTCCCTGGGGCCCCAGAAGCTGCAGGGAGGCCCATCCTGCCTGCCGCTGGGCTGACGGGACACTCCAGCATCTGTTTAAGTAAGTCAGTCCCCACCCCACCCCCATGAGGAGAGCTCCCGGCCCCAGAACGCGCACCCCTCCCTTTCCACCGAAGTTTCTGCCGCTGTGAGAGAACTCACACAGAGACAGACAAGGGCCCTCACGCCACTCATGTCCGCTGGCTGGCCCGGGGGGCCGTCTCCGCTTGTCCTCCTGAGGCCCCCACGTCCGCAGCCGGCCTACCTGGGGGTCGCCGGGGTGGGGAGCCCACCCGGAAGAGCCTGGAGGCAGCCCTCTGCCTCCTCCTGCCACCAGCTCCTCTTTCTCCGGCTCAGCCTCTGACGTTATCGCCTGGAGAAGGGGACTAATGCTCCACAGCTGGCTTGGTGGTTTAACCCTCTCGGCTTCCAGGGCGTCCAGCTGGGAGGAAAGCTCACAGTCACCCTACTTGGGGCCCCAGAGTATAGCCACTGTGAATTCATCGACTACGAGAGCAACGGCCTGCCGAGAGCTCCCAGGAGAGGAGAGAGCCAGCGCTCAGTGGGTAAGAGAAAGAGAAACTTCCCAAACCCACCCGCATTCCACCACTGTCCTGATTCTCAGGGAGCCAGAGGGAATGCAGTAAACTCAGCTGAGGCAAGCAGACAGAAGGTATAAAGGGACCAGCCTACATCTTTCTTTTGCCTGCCTTTGTCAACCCGTCTTTCTGGGGTGGGATGCTTCAGGAGAAGCCACTGGAGGAGGTTTTCTCAGAGTCACGTCATCTCAGCTGCCACTCTTCCCTCTGCCTACATTCATGTTCTGTTCTCAATGCCCAATTTTTCTGCCTAACGAACTCCTATTCATCCCCCAAGTCCCGGTCCCAGGCATGCCTCCTCTAGGAAGCCTTCCCTGTCTCTTCTCCTTTGGGGACAGAAAGAAGCCCCTAGAACAGGCCTCTTTCAAAGTCTCTATCCATCCTGAGACCCTAACCGTGCTCTTGTCAGTCCCTTCTCCTGGCTGGGTTGTTCCTTGGGGGCTTGGATGGTGGGGTATTTGGATGGTGATTAGCACAATGACCAGCCAGTACTCGCAACTGGATGAGGAAATGGCTGGTCTCAGGGTCCCTAAGATTTACTATTCTTTTTTTTTTTTTAAGATTTTATTTATTTATTTGACAGAGAGAGATCACAAGTAGGCAGAGAGGCAGGCAGAGAGAGTGAGAAGGAAGCAGGCTCCCTGCTGAGCAGAGAGCCCGATGTGGGACTCGATCCCAGGACCCTGAGATCATGACTTGAGCTGAAGGCAGAGGCTTAACCCACTGTGCCACCCAGGCGCCCCAAGATTTACTATTCTTGAGACCAAGTCTCATGGCAATAATTCTATGTCCCTGCCATCAGGGCTGCCAGCAGAAGAATGGTGGGGCAGAAAAAAAGAAGGGGTGGACAGGGAATACAAAAGCAGTCTCAATGACCAGCTTTCTATGTCTCTGAACTGTCTACTACTGGTATTTTCAAAGTGTAGCACAAATCTCACCCCCCGGAGGTCACTCACCAGTTAGGCAATCTCTACCAACCGTAACCCAGAAAGCGACAAGCAGCCCCTGGGCCCCAAACCTCCAACTCAGAGGCCTTGTCCTAAGGAGGGTATATCCATCCACAGAAGAACCTCCTGAGCCCTAACTCGGTGTCCCTGGATTCTTGCAGATTTACAAGTCTTCCCAGCACATCAGCTGGAAGTGGGTATAAGTTAAAGAAGACAGGGAGTTCTGGCTACTCCAGATAAGCAAGTTACCAGCAGAAGGTGGAGGAAGAGGCAGCCCCATGAAGGAAGAGGTGGCGCCTCCACTTAGGGCTCAGACAGACTCAAGTTCAAGTCCTGGCTGAACCACTTAAAAGCCGGGTGGCCTTGGCAACATGCTAACCAGTAGGCCTTCCATAAACATCCAAATGCTTTTTGAATTAAACAGAATTGACTAATTGAATTTGGCCCAAAAGGAGCCCTGGGATTTAGAGGCAGAGGCCTGGAGGAAAATATGGGGGTGGGGTGGGAGAGGTCCCCTGCAGAGACGTGCTGGGAGCCAGACAGACTCAGGAAGCTCAGAAGTGCTTTGTGCTTGGGTTGGGGTGCGGGCACGGAGCAGGGGGAGCAAGGAGAGAGAGGCGCAGCCTGTTAACAGGTCAGCAGGAGACGCTCCTGCTCCTACCTGCAGACGGCCCCCTTCCCCCACCATAAGCAGTGAGCGGTGCCAGGACCTGGCCCGGCCCTTGGCTTTGCACTAAATGTCTGACACATCCAGCAGCAGCTGGGGCCTAGCTTGTTCAAAAAAAGCACACAGCCTTATCTCTGCTTTGGGCCTGTGGCACCTACACACTCCTTCCCAGGGACTGCTTAGGGAGGTAGATCTGTTTTCTTCTGGGATGGAAGGGAAAAACAAGACAAAACAACAACAACAACAACAAAAACCCAAAAAACAATAAAATAAAAAAACACAAAAACAACTCCTAGATTCACCAAACGGCATCCCTCATACCAGGCTCAGACCTATCAGTCCCAGGGCAGGTGCTGTCAATCTCCACCACCATCCCAGGCTCAGAGCAGCACTGCCACCCCCACGGGGATGGATGCTGGGGCTCTTTGGAGTTTTCTGGCTCTTAGTACCACCTTTCTGCCAGCCTAGGGCTCAAGCAGCTCTGACCTCTCAAGGGGTCACTTGAAACAAGGACAGGATACCTGAGGAGGCACAGGGCAGGGAAGGAGCACAGGCTTTGAACCCAGAACTCCATCAGACTCTAGCCTCTCCAGGCCTCCCCGCTCATTGTGACTCTGTGGGCCAGCTGGGGGACTCCTCTGGACCTTGTGTAACAGGAGGCACATGGAGAAAGGGCAATCCCCCCTACACCATTGGTAGGAATGAAAGCTGTAGAAAGTATGGAGTTTCTGAGACAGTATGGACTTTCCTCAAAAAGTTAAAAATAGAGCTATCCTGTGACCCAGCAATCGCACTACTGTGTATTTACCCCAAAGATTCAGATGGAATGATCCAAAGGGACACCTGTACCCTAATGTTTATAGCAGTGATGTCCACAATAGCCACACTATGGAAAGAGCCCAGATGTCCATTGACAGATAAATGGATAAAGAAGATATAGTTCATATATACAATAGAACACTACTCAGCCATCAAAACAATGAAATCTTGCCACTTGCAATGATGTGGATGGAACCAGAAGGTATTGTGCTAAGTGAAGTAAATCAATCAGAGAAAGACAATTATCATATGATTTCACTCGTATGTAGAAATTAAGAAACAAGACAGAGGACCATAGGGGAAAGGAGGGAAAAATAAAATAAGACAAAATCAGAGAGGGAGACAAACCATAAGAGACTCTTAACTCTAGGACACAAACTTGCTGGAGGGGAGGGTGGTGGGGAGATGGGGTTACTGGGTGATGGGCATTAAGGAGGGCACGTGATGGAATGACCACTGGGTGTTATTACATCTGATGAATTGCTGACTTCTACCTCTGAAACTAAGAATATACTGTATGCTAATTAATTGAATTAAAATAAAAATTTTTAAAAACCTCATCATTAAAAAAAAAAAAAGGAAGGTGCACCCTTGGTCAGTCCTGTGGCATCCTGAATCAGGGGCCATGTGGGGACAGAGATCCCTTAAGTTTCTGTCATATTCAAGTGAGGGGCTAATAATGCTTCCCCATGCAGGACTGGGGGAGGGGGCTGGGGTGTGGACATGGGTAGAGAGGAAACTGTTACGCATCTAGAAGTCCAAGGACAGGCAGACCACTGGATAGGTGGGTTCAGTGTGAGAGTCTCAGGGCAGAGACGGCTGACAAGGTGGGACCCCAAGGTGAGACAGAGGTGGCCTATGGTGGACAGGCCCCTGGGACCCTGAGCCATGGGAGAAGGGAGGGGCAGTTGACCACGCAGGGGAGTATGGTATCCAGAAACCAGGGAAGGAAAGGGCCGGGGGCGTGAGACCAAACACTGGTGAGTCCATAAGAGGAGACATGAAGACCGCGCTCTGGACCAAGCAGCATGGGGACCGAGCCATCTGGATGAAGGGTCAGGCACGTTCCTGAGGGGTACAGCATGTAGGCAGGGAGCAGAGACGGCTCCAACAAGGAAGGGGAAGGGAGAGAATGCAGCCAGAGGGCAGATGGGACCAAGGGTGAGGGGACTTCCGGGAGAGAGCCCCGAGGAGGCATTGGGGTGGCTTTGTACTGTGGCAATGTGGCTAAGCGGATGTGTCATTGCCAAGAACTCCCTTCTCAGTGTGGTTCCAGGTCCGGGTTGGCTTCAGCTGAAATCCATAAGGTCTGGAGGAAGGATGGGATAAAGCATGGTCCTCTTTCAAGGCAAGGGGCACAGTCACAGTGTTTTCATCACACACTCAGCCGTGACCTGTCTTTCTCCCTCATTCTATCACGTTGCCGCCCACTCCATGAGCCACCGGTTCCCAAAGACAGAGGCTGGGATTTTCAAACGATGACACAAAATAATGCGAGGGTAAAAAACAAACAAACAGATAAACAAATAGCCATTCAAAATGCAAGAGGGGCCAGGAGATCTTAAAAATAAAAACCAGGTAGGTCTTTGATAGGGTTCGGGATTTCCCCTTGCGAGTAACTTTAAGAAACAACCCCGTGTTATCAAAGAAGCATATCTACAATCAGCCGAAAAGGCTTTTAAAACGTCCCTCCCTTTCCTGACTCTGTTTTATGGGAGGCCAGATCCCCTCCACATATTTCAAGCCAAACAACATATTGCAATTGATACGCGAACGCAGAAGCAGATAGGACCATGCAGCTGCCTTCCCTTAAGCCAGACACGAAAGAGATTTACAAAAGTGCGATCCCATTCTTCCCCCTAACTTCCCCCTAACTTTCTAATTTTGGAGAATTGTTGTTGATAAAAACAGTGGGGGTGCCATTATTTTTAAATGGATGAAAATTTAAAACATTTACAAATGTTCTCACCTTAAATTTCTAGTACCGTCAATACTGATAAAGATAGCACACCATAAAAAGAAGTTCTCTGGGGTCCTTGGTAATTTTTAAGGCACTGGACACTTTGGGAAGCCTCTATGCCCCAAAAGGACCAGCAGGTGCCAGCCCAGTAGGAGAGCAGAGGTGGGCATCCCAGGGAGAGTGAGAAGTGCACAAAGGCACAGGTACCAGGGGCCGGCATGTGGGAGGGGCACCGTAGGACCCCAGAGGCGGGCAGGGGACCACGCTTCCGGGGCTTGGACTCGGCCCCAGGGTGCTGGGGAGCCAGGGGAGCACCCTGCCACCAGGATGGTCCCTTCCACCAATGGGGGAAGGGAACTGGGGCAGATGGTGGCGCCCCGGGAGGTAGCAGTCAGGTTTAACTTTCTCCCACCCCCAACTTGGGGCCACGGTGATTTGCGGCTCCTGTTATGAAGAGCCTTGGCTCCATAAAGGCAGGAAGGCCTGATGGCTGAGATGCCGATGTCTTCTCTCCCAGGCTTCATTGTGTTTTTTTATGAGTAAACATTTCTCGATAAAGACTTACTGTCTGCAGAGACCCCTTTATACCCCAAAGGTAAGGGTTTAAGTGGCCTTATAACTGCCGTTACTTATCTTTACAACGGCCGGAGAGAGCCTGCCTCAGTAACAGAAGCTTTCATTCCACTGTATATATTTTTAGTGACTGGTTATAAATCAGGCTCATCCCTGGGGCTCGGGCTCTGGGGTCTCCTCCATTCCAGAAGGCCAGTCTAGGAGGATCGTCCCTGATTCCCAGGACTTCCGGCGCTGCCAGGCCTCAAGAAGGCAGAACACGGGTCCTTATGTCTGATGACACAGCGAGGGGATCTTTGGGTCCCTTGGGCACATTTCTGGCCCCTTCTCTAAGCAGCAGCTTCTTTCCTGTTCTCCCGTGCTCTTCCCCCATCAAACTTGGTCTCTCGACACAGCATCTGAGAAACTCATTCCCATGAAAGCACCGATGTCTGGCGACAGCCAAGTTGTTCGCCTCAGCCTTGGAAGTACCCCTGGTAGCACACTCTGACACCCAGAGGGCAGAAAAGGATGCCTAAACCCCCAGAAATTACACCCTTTAAGCACCACCTCTGTCTCCCCAGAGCAGAGTCTCCTGTCCTCACGCCCTTCCCACTTATGCTCATGCACACCCAACTTCCAGTCCACAGCCCTGGTGGTTAACTGAGGGTTTTCTCTGCCCCCAGAGCCCCGTTTGCCTGACAGCCGAACAGGCCGGAAGTGCCAGAGCAGCCCTCAAGCAAGGACTGACAGGGGCTGGTGGTGTCTGGACCCTGGCTTGCCTGCCCTTTGGGCGGAATGGATCACACGGGGTCCTGGAGTCTGCCCTTGGGGTCCAAGTGCAGTAGTTCTTGGTAGTAGCTGGCTTGCGATGGGGCCTTCCCTCTCCTGCCTCCCCGCTCCATCCCCTCCCTACACCTCCAAATAGATCACGTGTGTTAGAACCCTCACTGTAGACGCTCTAAGCATTGTAACGAGGATGCCCTGTGTGCAAGGAACCTCAAACCAGGGGCACAGTCTGAGGGTCAGGGAGGCTGGGGGTGGCTCTCTGCTCAGGAAAAGGTGGCCCCAGGCAGTGGTGGAGGGGGGGCTGGTGATGCGGTGAGGGGGAGGCTGTCCCCAAAAAGGCAAGGCGCTGTGGGGGCCAGGGGGGGAAGAGGACGCCTGAAGATGAAGGACCAGACACATCCATGCACACAAGACCATGGACAAGGGAATGAGCCAGCACACTTGTGAAGTGGGGGCCATCTGCCCCCTGGCAGCCGCCCAGCTGAGAAGTTCTAGCAAAAGCAGGACCAAGAGAGTCTCAGTCTGATCCTGGGCTGGGTTCTCTTCCTCCTCAGGACACTCCCCAGCTGAGCGGGTCAGGCTGTTCTGGGTGTGCAGCTGGGCCAGTTCTGGGATGGGGGAGCTCAAGGACACACGAGTCGCATCTTCTGGGGGTGTCCATTCTGCCCCCCACCTCCGCTGGGAAAAACTTTCAAAGGCTACTCTTGCCCCCTCCACAGCCCCAAAGCAATGAAGTTCTTCGAATCAGGGTAGAGGGAAACACTGACTCTGTTTTTTGTTTCCTTTTGTGTTTTTTAAGATCCCAGAATCTTCTGGTTCCTCTTCGGGTATACATGCACAAAACCATGTCTGACCACCCACAGCCCCCTGAGATATTTGGTCAGCGTTAGTGACACCAACAGGAGAGAGGCAGAGTCTCACATTCTGTGGCACACAAAATTCTCCCAAACACTACCACAGATGTCACACAGGGCCTGGTGGCGGCCTCCTCAGGACCTCCCAGGGCTCCCAGGGGATGGCGGCTGCCAAGGAACAGAGGGCCCGTGTGTCTCTGAGTTCAGAGACCCCAACAGAACAAGGCCACGTGTTCACACACCTTTGCTCAGGCCAAGGCCACGTGTTCCCACATCTTCACTCAGGCCCGGCAATGACGGCAAGAACAACGGCCACAGCTTTCAGCCTCTACCTGACAGGGGACGCTCACCTCCATCGCCATGCAAGAGTGGAGGATGGGACACACACACAGGTCCAGGTGAGGAGACAGGCCAGCTGGGCCATACATAAGCAGGATGGCCTGGCAGGGAACATTCCAGAAAAAGGGAGAGAGGATAGGGCGATGGCTCAGAAACAGAGAGAAGGGGTCCCCCAGGCTAGCACTGTAGTCGGTCCTTTCAGAGCCCCCACAGGGCAGCACTGTGACGGGGCCTCTCATACCTGCCCCATGTGACAGACCAAGGAGCTGTCCCTGTGCTCATAGTGCTCAGAGTCCAGGTGTATCCCCCATGGGCTCCACCCCAGCTGCTCCCGCAGCATCCCAACTCCCCCACACGGGGATGGTGAGGAATTGCCCTGCCCCAGTTCATTAGCCTCTCTGCCCCCAGCAAGTGGTTTCCACCCTGCCTCATCAGCATTTCGGACAGACTCAGTGGTTTTCACAACCCTGGGAAACGCAGGCCAGCCCTGTCTCCCCAGCCAGGGGACCCAGATGACATTCTTCGCAGCATGGTCATTTCTCTGGGTACATCCTGTCATGCCCGATTGGGCTGTCAGTTCCAGAAGAAATGGACCGTGTGTTGTTGGCTCAGAGCTATCATGTGTGAGCATGGGCCTGACACAGCCCGCATGGAGAGGAGTCTCCTTCTAGATGATGCTGACAACAGTCCAGGGCACCTAGGGCTTAGAACATAGCTCAGCATATGCAAAGCCCCAAAAAACATGTGTGAAAAAATGGAAAAGAGGCAGGGTAGGAGTGAGAGAGGAAGGTCTGAAAAGCAGAGAAATCCCTCAGAAGTCATCTGCATTTCTTCAGTGGGGATGGAATGCTTCAAGTCACAGGATGTGAGTCAATCTAGCAGAAGAGTACGTTTATTCCATGTCCCTCCCCTGCTCAGAGCCTTTCCATGGCTCTCTACTGCCCATAGTCCAAATTTCCCCGCATGCATCCAAGACTCCCTACAGCCACTCAAAGCTCCCTTTCCAACTGCATCTCTCCTCCTACCTCTTTGTGTGATTCCTCCTCTCATGAAGGTGCTCTGGTCCCTACCCTGCACCCTCACCCTCGGGCCTCTGCTCATGTCCCCTTCTCAGGGCCCTCTCCCACAGATCCCTCCTTCTTTAAGAAACCCTCCTTAACAGTACTACCCCTGGAACTTTCGGTCACTTCTCTAAGACTCCCCACTGGTGCTTCTCGAAACCTTCACGTTCCCCCATGGGGAACTTAAAAGGACCAGGAGGGAAGGGAGAGAGGCCTGGGTACTCCAGATGTCGCCCAAAGGAGGAGGTCCAGGGAAGAGCGGACCAGAGGAGTGCTCCCTGCTTCTGAAGAGCCAGAGCTCTGACTCCATTCACTGGCGAGTGTCCACAGGTGCCCCCAAGGTATCCCCCTCCTGTCAACTGGCTGAAGCAAGGAGGACATTTTTATTTGGCCTGCCCAGCATCACAGGGGGCCCATCCTCCCTTGCCCAGTCCCTACCGGGGAGGCTGACCCTCCCCTTAGCAGCAAGTGTTCATAAAAGCACATGGCCAGGTCACAGTGACTGGCTCACAGGGTGCGGGGGGTCCAAGGCAGGGCAATGAAAGTAGGCCCTGGACTTTTGCTAGAATCACCTGGAAGGAGAGGCTCCCCCAGGAGAGCTCAGGGTGCCAGGCCCACATTCCCCTGCAGCAGTTCTCGCCACCTGGTAAGGAGAGACTGCCTGCATGCCAAGCGAGGGGCAAGCCGGCCGGGAGGATGGAGAGAAAGAGACAGTGTCCCAAAAGCATCTCTGGAATCTCGAGTTCAGCTGGTTGTGGCTGCCCAGTTATGGAGGCCACAAGATCCATGTAAGCTTCGGAAGGCCTGAGTGGGTTTCTGTCCCTTGCAATTGAGCATCCTGACTCAGTTTCCATCAGAGAAGAGCCGTCGCTTCTGGCCAAGATGCAGCTGTCTTCCTATAGCCTCACACATCACAAATGCCGCTCTTGGGGCTTAGTATTAAGTCCGGCCATCAGCCCATCCCCCGTGGCCTCTGGCTGAGAGCTGGCCGAGACAAGGCAGAGGCTTGGGGAGAGGAAAAGGGGGCCCTGGAGCCAAGGGCTGGGACTTGCTGAGGACAGGGTGAGGCTATGGGGTTGAGGAACAGAGGACAGTGGAGAGAAAGAGCAACCCGGGGCCTCTGGGCCAGGACAGAGAAGGTGGGAGGGTGCAACCGCACCCCTCATGGTGCTGACCCTGGCCAGCAGGGCCACTTCCCAGGAGCCACAAGCTGCCTGGCAGTCCCCGCACTCACCCCCCAGCGCTGCTCTGTGGAGGGCTTGTATCATCCCTCATGTGCTGGGGACACCACTGATTGGTTAAGGCCCACCCATCCTGGGTGCCCAACCCAGGGCTGGGCTTGGGGGTCCCAGGTCTACTTCTTACCGGACTTGTCACTTGCTCACTGTGCAGCCTTAGCTAACCGTTCCCTCTTTGGGCCTCCGTGGGCCACATGGCCCCTGAAGCTCCTCATTCCCAGAAGCACAGAAGAAGCTGGCCCTCTCCAGCTGAGGGCTATCACCCATCCCTGAGCTCTGGTCCTTCCAGCAGGACAGGGACCCCTGCCTCCCCACCCCGGGGGGGGGGGGCGGTGGCTCATCTACCTGGAGTAGCAGGTGGGGCTGGCGGGGCACCCTGGCTTGCGGGCTGGCCAGCTCTCCTGGCCCCGCCTGACCCCGACAGCCCCTGCTGCGGCTGGGCCCACAAAGCCTGCCACAATCAATTATTCAGAGACGGAGGGAGGATGGGGCCTGGTGATAAAGGACTGGAAGTTAGCTAGAAGCTGGTGCTCTTTCTAAAGTGATTTACTCAGCTCCCTCCAAACTCACACCCTTAATGTAATTATTTACTTTGTCATTAAACACCCTCCTTCCACTCCAATTATTTTTAGAGTTTTTGGAGCCTATAGAATTGGCTGGGGAGGCTGCTTATTGGCCAGGGGAACCGGGTCACGCCCTGAGGGACAGCGTGGCTCACGCAGCCTGGGGACAGGCACTGGGGGTGCAGGCTGCGCTGGGCCTGCCCTTCGTCCTCCCTAACGTCCTCCCTCCCCTCTTCCCCCCATCCCTTCCTAGGCCCTTCCTTCCTCCCTCTCTTTTTGAAATGGAGATATAATTCACATACCATAAAATTCACCCTTCGGAAGTATACAATTCAGGGGCGCCTGGGTGGCTCAGTGGGTTAAAGCCTCTGCCTTTGGCTCAGGTCATGATCCCGGGGTCCTGGGATCGAGCCCCAAATCAGGCTCTCTGCTCAGCAGGGAGCCCGCTTCCCTGCCTCTCTGCTTACTTGTGATCTCTGTCAAATAAATAAATAAAATCTTAAAAAAAAAAAAAGAAAGTATACAATTCAGTGGTTTTTACTATATTCTCAGGGTTGTGCAACTGTCACGACAATGTAATTGCAGAGCATTACATGATCCAGAAAGGAGCTCCACATCCATTAGCAGTCACTCCCCATTCCCTCCTGCCCTTTACTTTCTGCCTCTATAGATTTGCCTGTTTGGGACAGTTCACATAAATGGAGTCCTATGATACGTGGCCCTCTGCGTCTGCCTGCTTTCACGGAGCGTAATGTCATTGAGATTCATACATGTTGAAGCATAGTTCGGTACTGCGTTCCTCTTTGTGGCTGAATCATATTCCATGCGCGAATATACTGCGTTATCCGTTAGCTAGCTCATGGAACTCTGGGTTATTTCTGTTTGGGGGCTATTGTGAATCGTGTCACTGTGAACATTTGAACACAAGTTTCGGTGTGGGTTGTGTTTCCAATTCTCTTGGGTCTGTACCTAAGAGCAAATGGCTGTCTCCTCTCTCCCTCCTCTTTCCCATCCCATCCTGGGCCCAGAGCTGGGGAAGCTAGGGCCTGGGACGTTCGCAGTGTTGTGGGCCGCTGATGATACAACCAGGGCCCGCCCAGGCCCTCTCAGGCAGGTGACACCACTGTCCCTTCACCCACGTGCCAGACCCTACGCAGCTGGCCAGGGGGCTTCATCACCCTCATTTCACAGATGAGGTGAGGGCAGCCCATGTTTGTACTTGGACGTGAACCCATGCTTGCCTGCCTCTGACTGAAGGTACCCATTGCCTTCCTTTTCACCAACAGAGCCAGGAGAGATGTGACCCATGCGCCGACTCTGGGGACCAAAAATGCGACGAGGGTCCCACTGGCGACCAGCCTCAGAACTTGCAGAGGGAGCAATGTGTGTCTTGGGCAATTTGCACCTCCCTTTCTAACCCTCTTCCCGTGAGAACTTCCCAGGTACCCTGTGCCCTCAGGCTGTCACAGGGCAGGGGCCTGCACCTGGTAACCCCGGCCACACAGAGGGATCTGGAACAACATGGGCCTCTGCATACACCTGCAGCCAAGGCGACAGCTAAGGGGTGAATTTCAGGCAGAGCTGGGGAACACTTTCCTGTCCTGACAGCCCTCACACCACACAGGACCAGCTGCTTTGCCCCTCATGCAGCATCCCCTGGACGTTCCTTCATTTCCACAACAGTGGGGACTGAGGAAGTTGTAAAGACTGTGCCTGATGTCCTCCACCTGGCCCCACACAAAACCCAAACATTCCTCTCCAGGGTCACTACTCAAAATGGGGTGGAAATGAGACACAGAAATGACCCTCCTCAGGCCAAAGGCCTTGCTACCTGGTATGAGGGTTTCAGACTCTCCGGTCCCCACAAACACAAGCTGGCAATCCATGGCCATGGGAAGTAGGGCTAGCCAGGCCAGGCTCAGGGTCAGGGCCAAGGGCAGTTTCTCAAGCCAGAGCCCTTCCACCCCTCTCCTCCCTGTCTGCCCAAAAGAAGAGAGCAGCTGAACCTGCAGCAGGGTCCAAACAAGCCACGAGCAGCCAGAGCTGGGTTGGGTTGGGCCTCCAGCATCCACAGGACACAGACCCAGGAGGGCCTCTGAACATGGTATCATGGGGCTTTCCAGTCCCAGGACAGCAGCTCGTGCTGGGTAACTGAAGAGCCAAGGGAGCCCTTCTTTCCCCAAGGGGCTAGAAGGGCCATTCTCAGCTCCCAGGGCCTTTGCACATGCTGCTCCTTGGGCTAGAAGGCCAATCCCTCTTGTACATCATGGGCAAGCAGCAACTTCTTGTAAAGATTCTGCTCAGGGGGCACCTGGGGGGCTCAGTCGTTAAGTGTCTGCCTTCAGCTCAGGTCATGATCCCAGAGTCCTGGGATCAAGCCCAACATTGGGCTCCCTGCTCGGCGGGAAGCCTGCTTCTCCCTCTCCCATTCCCCTGCTTGTGTTCCCTCTCTCTCTATGTCTCTCTGTCAAATAAAAAAAACAAAAAACAAACAAACAAAAAACTTAAAAAAAAAAAAAAGATTCTGCTCAGACATCCGTGCGTTCGTTTATCCATGCATTCATTTACTCACACTCAAATATTTATTGGATGTCTACGTGCTACTCTCAGCAATAGTTCTAGAAATACACTAGCAACAAAAGCAATAATCCTGAAAACACCAACCACTGTGTAGAGAATGCTCCCTATACGCCAGGTACTATCAGAGTACCTTACACTGCTTTTCTGTAATCCTCGCCCTCGAAAGAGAAGTATTTTGTCCACTTTTAAGGTGAAGACGCTGGGGTTCCAGATCAGCAAAAGATACGCAACTGTGATGGGGCAGAGCAAGGATTGGAGCCCTGTCTGTCCAAGCCTAAGCCTCGGCCCCCAGACCACGCTGGCCAGCCCGGAGCTGGCTGTTCCATGTGCCATTCCCTCTGGCTTGCCTTAAGCCCTGCCCGACTTGAGAGTGTCACTGTGGTAACCTGTCCCCAACTAGGTGATCTGAGTGTGCAGCTGCTCCCTGTAGGCCCTGGGTCAGAGGGGTCCCGCAGCTGCAGGCCATGTGCTTACCAGGGCCTTACTCAGACATCAGAGCCTTTTCAGGTCCCACGCCTTCCCTGAAGGATTCTGATCACTCCAGGCATCAGGTACCGGCCACAGCTGTATTGTGAGTGGGGGTGCGTGGCTTTTCCACGGGGCCACACCTCCTGGGGACAGAGACTATGGCTCCTCGGACACGTCCCCTCCCTCACTCCTACCTGCTGCCCCAGTGCTGGCACAGGCTTCCGAGGGCAGCGGTTTATCCAGAGGCACTCTTTTGCCCTCCTTGCCCATCAGTGTGCATGTAAAGAGGCACCAACAGAGCCACGGGACCTCGGCCTGCATGGTCGAGTGGCACACATCCATGCAGGAGCCCCAGACACCCCCAGGCCTCACTCCCAAGCCGTCCTTCCCTGGTCCCACCAGTCCCAGGTGCCACTGGCCATCCCTGCTGTGCCTGGCTGCCAGACCAAGGCTCCCCTGCAGGGAGCAATTTTGAGTGGACACTGACAGTTTGGCAGGGTTCTGCCTTAAACCTCTGTGACTGGTGCCCTGAGGCATGGTGACGAGAGGAGAGGCTAGACATCCCACCTGCCACAGAGGCAAGAGCCCCTCTCAGGCACGGTCTAGAGCTACATGGGCCACATGCTCCCTCCCAAGCCCCTGCTCTCACACCAGGCCACTCTACTGCCCCTTCTGCCCACCCTTGCCTCTTTGCACCTGGTGAAACCGTGCAATGGTGAAATCCTTCAATGCCCAGCTCCGAGGCTGCCTCCCTATGAAGCCTCCTGGACGGGACTGGTCACCATCTCCCAAGCATCCCCTTAGTGCCCTGTTCTCTGTCCCCCACTGCCTTCAACCGGGAGCTCCCAAAGGGCAGAAGTAGGGTTTCCACCTCACCTCATCTCAGATCAGTGTTCCGAAACTAACTGTAGGATGCACGCATGAGCTCAGGGAACCCAGAGGCACCCAGGCCACCTCTGGAAGGCCATGGGTCCCCCCCTCTTCCGGGAGCCCCGCTTCTACCCCAAACACCCAGCCTGACTTCATTATCTTCAAAATGTTCCCAAGATCACAGGCAGTTAGACCTGGCCACAAACATAAAATAAATTATCCCCCCACACCAATGATAAATGGTTCTATTAGCAAACCAGATTGTTAAACTCCGATATAACAGAACGCAGGAAACTGGGGACCATCCATTCTCCCTCTGGCGCACACTGAGTTGTAAATAGGTTATTTTGTGTGTAAATAACACATTAAAACACAGCATTAGCTGTGTCTTTTGATAGAGAGGAAATTGTTACAAATAAATAATTCCGGACAGGAATGTAAAATAAGCCAGATTTAATAGTGCATGCCTGGTGCAGCCGTGTTAAACATGACGAAAATGATAAACCCCAGAATATACTAATAGTAAACTATGCACTGACATCAAAGTAATGAGACTGTATTTTTTACCAAGCTTTAGAAATGCTAAAATTAGTTTTGACAGAACCAAACGTCAGAAAAATGTTTCCAACATAAACACCATCAGTTGGGGAAGCTGGGATTTGGGACAGGACGGGGGCAGGGCCTGGGAGCAGCCGGGTCCCATCCCATGGGCAATTCCTGGCCCACTGGTTTCCAGTCCCAGGGGTGTCACCGGATGACCCTCTGTACCCTCAGGTCTCTGGACCTTGGCTTCCACATCTGTAAAATGAACAGATCTGAACAAGATGATCTCTCAGGCTCCTCCCAGTTCTGTAATTGGAAATGGCTTCGAAGCTTTCCACAACTCTGCAATAGTTAAACATGCACAATGGACCATAAGATGTGAGAGGTCGTGTCTGCCAGGTGTGGCCAAGGCCCCAGGGAGCAAACAGGAGCTGGAGCCACCAAGGACGGCCCTCAGGGGCTTCCATTCCCTAGGGGCAGAGCTCACAGGCGCCAGCCAGAAACCCACAACGGGTGTCTGAAGTGGAAATGTGTGTGCACCAGCCTCTGAAACCAAGGGGGAAAGGCCAGTGGGCTGGCAGAAGGCTCCAAGCGCATAGACCCGGGGCTGGGCCTTGAACGCTGAGCCGAGGTGGGGCGGGGGTTGCTGTGTTGGGGCCAAAGTGGGGCACCTGCTCTGATTTAGAAGGCAGCTGTCTGGCTTGTTGTGTAAGATTTTTTCAGAGTGGGAGGGGAAGAATCTGGAGCAGACATCCCCCTGAACATGGAGCCGGATATGGGGCTCTATCCCTTGACCCCGAGGTCATGACCTGAGCCAAAACCAAGAGTCAGGTGCTCAGCCAACAGGGCCATTTTGAGTGACGTTCAGAGCGACCTTTAAAAGAGCCTGGGGTCCCAGGAAGGCATGAGACCACGAGGCGCAAGAGGAATGGACATTCACTTTCGTATCACTAACATTTATTTTGTTGCTACGCAGACTCTCTGATGGTCATTCTCTAAACACTCTTCCATTTCAGCTCCCCAGAGCCAGGTATAGTGCCCATCACCACCTCCACTCTACGGACTTGAGAAAAGTTAGCTCCAGAGCACACGGCGAACAGTGGGGAGCTGGGAATAGCCTGGGTCCTTCCCACCCTATTCCGCTGAGGGCCGGAAGGAGTCTCCGGCCCTCACCTCAGCCCCAGGGGCCCTGACCCTGGCACATGGGACCAGGGTGTCATTAAGTCATTCAGAGCCCCCCCCCACCCCGGAAAACACCCAGACGGTCGCACTGCATCCCACTTCCTGGGTGCAGGGAGCCGTTAGAAAGGACTGAGCTCTGCTCTTGGACAAAGTCTGATGGGAACTGGCTGTTCCATGTGGCTGGGCCATTAAAACTAACCGCAACAGTGACAACAGCCAACCTAAAAATCACTTAAATAAGAATAATTGCCCACTTAGTCACACCTGAGCGAATCCTCCAGCCAAGGCGGAAGTGTGTGGCCCCTGAGGAGCCGTCGAGGTAGGCTGGGGAGGCCGGCCTGCTCAGTGAGCTGCAGAGGGCCTCTGGAGGGCCAAGGAGCTGGCCAGCCCAACTGATCCTGGCCCTTGGGGACCTTGAGGGCAGCAGGCCACACCAGCCCACTCGTATGCACCTGGCACTACTGCATCAGACTCCCCTCCCTCCCCAATCATTTATCAGGTGTCTGCCTTGCTGGGGGCTCTGGGGAGGTCAACAAAAAATGCTGTGCCCCTAGGGCATCCTAGGGGGATGGCCCAGAAACAGAGAGAAGGCAAAGACACCAGGGACTCAGAGGCAGTTATAAGTGACGGGGCACAGTAAGGTCCAGGTGACCTGGATACATTTCCTTACCCTGGCATCTCAGTGAGAATGCTCAACATCTGGCTTGGTTACAGACCCTGGTATTTACTCAGTATTCCAAGACTGACAGGAATGGCTCACCTCTGGAAGAAAGTTTCAAAGAAGCCAGCAGGGCCGGTAGATGTAGGGGTGGCTGGGCAGTGGGGGGCACAGAAGTTCCCTCCATCAAGGAGCCATGTGCAGAGAGTCACCCAGTCCTCAAGCCTGGTGGACAGGCAGGTCACTGCCCAGTCCGTGTGAACCATCTGCTCCCCATTAATGCACCCTCCTCTTGGGATACACTCCCTGCCTCAACCAGCAGCACCCTGTGTCAACATACCCACGCCCGGGCCCCCGCTGTGGTATATTCCATTCCTGGAGGTCTGGAGTGGCCTGGGGGTCTGCATCTATTACCGCTGTCTCATGGGATGCTGGGGTTTGGCCAGATTCGGCAACCTCTGGTCTGACCCCACCCTCTAGCTTACAAGGGAGAAGGCTGAGTGGGCAAGGCCAGCGATCCACTCAGGTCACCTACCCAGGACAGCCTGGGGTAATGCAGTAAAGCAGGACATCCACTCAGGCCCGATCTCCAGCCCAGGGCTCCCTCCACCACTCTCGAGGAGGAAGACAGCAGAGATCTGGTTTTCCTACCCCCTGTCCAGCCTCAACAAGTCAACTAGCAAGAGTCACCAGTGAAGGGAAGACTTTTTAAGGCAGACGGAGCCTCCAGGGCCTAGACAAGGAAAACTAGCAATTGTTCATAAAGCAGAGACTTAACTTGGGCCTCACACATACCTCGCTTAGTGCCTGCCACTTTACAGTGTTGACGCAAGTAATTCTCACAATGGTGCAAGGTAGGGATCTTGACTGTGTCCATTTTGCAGATGTGGAAATGGAGGCTCAGATGCCCCCAAGGTTAGCAGAGCAGGGTCTTACTGGGGTGGTGTGGCTCTAGGGTCTGATCTGTTTCCTACTGCTTCTCTGTGCCCCCGGGAGAAGAGCAGCGATGGGAGCAGCCACTCCCTGTGAGGTGCCCTGGGCCAGGCCAGCGTGAGCACATGCTGTCTCCTGTAACTATCCCCTAGCAGCTCCACGTGCAGCTAGAACACAGAGGGCCCAACACTTAATGAGGGCATCAGAATCTCTACCTTGCTGGGCCCCACTCCCGGAAGCAGTGCTCCTGGAGGCCTGGGGGATGGGGGGTGTGTGCCTAACTCCCAGGGATGCTCCTGCTGCTGGTGGGGGACCACACGGGGAGGACCCTGGTCCAGCACATGGCGGGCACTCTGCGATAGTAAGATGGGGCCACTGTAGGCGCCTCACAGAGTTTCTAAAGCCTGTCTGGCTGTGTGACCTCAGGGACTTAGCAAAGCTCTCAGACCAAGACTCAGTTCCAAGTTTTATGGCTCCAGACTTTCCAGTTGTCCCAGCCCGGAGGCCTGGAGTAGCTGGGTCCCTGGTGCTCGGCCGAGGCACACAGACAGGTTCAGACATATTTTTGGAAAAGAAAACCCACTGTTGCAGAGGAAAATACGACAGTGTTTGGGCAGTTTTGGTGAAAAGCAATGAAAAACATCTGAATCAAATTGCCTTTAAAATTACGCCATTTTAAAAATTAAAGGGGAAAAAAGCTCTGGGCCAAAATGTGTTTTTAAAAAAGATTTATGGCCTCCAAAGCATTAACACCACAGTTCAAGAGGCTGGGAAAGGACCCACCGGCCTGGGCTTCTGCTGTCTGCTCCCGCCAGACAGGTGATTCACGGAAGCTGCTCCCAGTCTGACCACACGTCCTGCTTCGCCCTCCGCCACTGCCCTGTTCTGCTGTGCATATGCGGGCTCAGAGAGGTAGCGACTCCAAGTGGCAACGCCTAGCTCCCAGCAGGTCCGGCCTCGTGATACCTAAGGGAGGTCAAGCAATAAGGACCAGGCAGCCCAGGCGACTTTTCAGGTCCTTCTGCAAGTAAGTTATGGCCCCAGATCTCAAAGAACTGGCCGTCTGGAAGAGTGAAGTTACTGTCAGCCTGTTGGACAGACGAGTGACTTGCTACGCCTGGTGTGGAGACTGGACAGGTACCATCGCGACTCAGCGGACTTTAAGGCCCAAATCACCCACCAACAGTCTAAAGTCACCATCGGAAAGCAAATACCAATAGAGACTCTCACCGTGTTACAGGGAAGAGGTGGAGCCTCAGACCTTGCTCTCTGCTAACGCAGCAGGTAACCCTGGGCAAGTCCCTTCCCTACCTCGTCTCAGTCTCATTTACAAAATGGAGAGGCTCCAAGCACCCATGAAATAGATGTGCCTGTCACCTCAGCCTCGTGCCCAGCAGCTCCGTGTGCTGGGAGACGTCCGACGACAGGCTCTGGCAGAAGACAGTAGGAGCACACTGCCTGGATTTGTAGGGTTTGCCAATCTTCCTGCCTTAACTACTCCCACTGTGGCCAACTTCTAGTTACCAACCTAACGTCAAGAGCGGCAGAAGTAGACAATATCTACATTCCATTCATACAAGTCAGCAGGGGCTGTCTCTAGCCCACTGCTGCTCTCAGAGAAGTTACAGTCTCATAAAGGGTTCTAGAAGGCCGAAGTTCCCTAAGAACCAAAGGAATGAGCTTCCTGGAGGCACTCACTGTCCATCATCCTGAGTCCTATCTGGGCGACCACCGCTAATGGTACTTCCAGGTAATCTAAAAGTTGTGACAGAGGTAAGATATGGCTTGTACCCTGCTTTTTTCACCTACTATTAGAACACAGGCACATCCTCCCACCACGTTATTATAAAGTCTTGATAAACGTTTTCAGTGGCTGCATAATGTTCTATTCAACAAATGTTCCACAGTTTGATTCATCAGTGTCCTCTCCTGGAACACACAAGCTGAGTGTTTGTGGCTTATCACACATCGGTCCAGAGGATGGCTGAGTCTTGTCCGAGAATGTGGGAGCACCGTGGTGAGCGACCAGCCACCATGACAAAGGGACCAGATCCTACAAACTGGCAAGGCTGCGAGGTGTCCAGACACACGCCTGGGTGGAGAGAGGGGACGCCTATATTCCAGGCCACCTTCTGACTGCTTGATCCAATGCTACCCCATTCCTGGTTCCAGGGGCTTCGATCCTGCCACTGGGATTATATGGCTCTGGTTCTGAGAAGGACTTACCTCTTTAGGCAAAGAGGTAAGAGAACAAAGAACTTACCTCTTTAGGCAAAAATATTTCATTTCCTTATGATTTTCCTACTGTGAAAAACCAGAAACTGCCTAAGTGTTCAGTGTCGGAAGACTGTCACAAGATCATGAAGATTTTGGAGGACATCTGGGGAAATGGGGCCCAGAATGGAAAGGGGCACAGCCCTGGGGATGTGGCTGCAATTAGGACCCAGGCCAGTCCCCTCTGGGCAGCACCACTGGGCCTCCCCCAACCCCCATCCATGGAACATGGTGTCATGGTCCACCAGCACCGGTGCCCCAGTTCCAAGATACCCCGTTCCAAGGGAGAGGGGCGGTGAGGGGGTCCACAGGGCTAGCTGCTCCTGATTCATGACTCATTTCAAAGACAGGTCGCAGCCACCCTCTGCTGGAAACACGTCCGCCAAGTGCTCCTCTGGGGCTGGGGAATGAGGGGACAAAGGCCTGCAGGGGTGGGCAGGGTCAGCATCCAAGGGTGAGGGTGCGGGTGGGGAAGAGTGGGGTTGGATGCCTCTGTGGAACCACTGTCCCCCAAGCTATAGGCCTGCTGCCCGTTTCCCCAGATTGAGATCCCCTCCAGCATTCGCTGTTATTGCCCATTGGTGACAACCAGGTCTGACGCTAGCGGGGCTTCCCCCAATTACAGCCTAATCACTGTCTAATTACTGCCTAGGTCTGTTCTCTGCTGCTGCAGATGGCAGTAAATCTCCCTGTGTGGCAGTTCCCCAGCAGCTCATGGCTCGGGAGAGGCTGACCCAGGCTGAGGCAGGGAGAGCAGAGGGCTCAGGGGCAGGCCAGAGACGCACTGAGGCTCAGGCTTGCCAGAGTTGCCTCAGGCCACAGAGAGCCCTATGTCTGTCCATCAGGCAGAGAGGGACAGCTTGAGCAGTCCCCAGAGGGCAGGGTTAGCCATGGAGAAGAAACGGATCACACGAAGACATAACCAGGCCTGGAACGAGCCAGCCCGGGGACCAGGCCATGGGGCCTCCCACTCTCAGCCTCCCCTCCCCACTCCTCCCTGCCCTCTTCTCCTGACACTACCCTGCGTGGGGAGCCCCCCTTGGGTTTTGGCTCCTTCCTCCACTGCAGCTAGTAGCAGAGGGAAGGACAGGGGTCCAGGGGCAACATCCTGGTAGGGAGGCCAAACGCCCACCTCCCCATGGGAGCAAGAAGCTTGGGCTCCGCTCTCCCTCTCCCGACTTGGGCCGCAGGGCCTGATAATGGCGGGGATGAGGGTGGGATTAAAAACAAATGTGGTAACACCAACCCAGAGGTCCTCCAGTTCACTCCTGGAAACACCAGCTCCCTCCTCCTGCTCCGAGCATCTGCCGATTCCCTGCGCTCCAGCCCCCACCTGCCCAGGCGCCAGGCGTGGACCAGGAACACCAGCCTCACCTGAGTTCCAGTGGGAAATGCAGAAACTCCGCCCCGCCTGCCCGCCCGACAGGCTCAGGTGGACTCCGCACTTGGGCAAGCCCCGCCCCCGCCGCATGTGTGAGCGCATCAAAGCATGAGAAGCCCCGCCCATGCTTGCACACCAGGGGCCATGAGGGCGTCACTGCCCCCAGTTGCTCCCTGAGCTGTGCCTGAGCGGCAGGAGCAACAGGCCATGACTAAATGCACTTGAATAAAAAGGGAAAGAAAAGAAATCTCAGACTCTCCATTCCTCAGAGACAGAAATAGTTCTGCGGCCTCCAGATGGACTACGGGCACGCAAGGGGAGGTCTCGCCTTCCCGCCAAACTTTCCCAACGGGATGCTGGCACAGACCAGTGGAAACCAGAGACTATTTCTCTTCGGGGCAGTAAATGAGAGGCTGTGGCTCGTGGAGTCCTTCTGTTATAATTAAGTTGGCCAGAAATTCACCTAAGGATACTAAATTCCATACCTGACCCTCTAATTACAGCCAGAAGGGATCAGGAGACAATTACTTTCCAAAATAGTCCCTGGTGGGCCAGAGGCCAGGAGCCATGTCTCTGGCACATCTCGAATGTGCCAAGCGAACGCACCTGGGGCCGCCCGGCAGACTGAGGGCGGCCAGACGCCCCCTCCCCCCAGAAACCTGCTGGCGAACATCACTGGCCTGGGATCCCCAGGAGTGGGGGTGGGGGTGGAGAGGTGGGGTGGGGGGGCGCCCTCCTCTTCGCCCCCCATAAACCCAGCATGCCTGCCCGATGACATCGGCCACCCGTCTAATTAAATCCTAACGGGCTAATGAAAAACACGCCTGCTGCCCGCCGAGCGTACCTCCGTGGGCAGCTACCGCCGCGGCAGCGGCCACTGCGAGAGCAGAAGCCTTCCTGCCCGGGTCGGGGAAAGCGGCACCCTCCAGGCTCCCACTTTTGGCGTCCTTCTTCTCCGTGGCAGTGACTGAGGCCGACGTCTCCATTTTAGCCGCTCATAGTCCTGGGTGACAGCCCTGTAGGAAAAGACAAAGACGTTCACCAACGTGAACTGCCCCCAGACCCAGCCGGGATCCGCCGACCCAGATTCCCTGCCGCTGCCTGCCACCGAAGCAGCCCACTTAATTCTCTTCTAATTGGGAAGGAGGGTTTAATTAATTTTGAGAATTATTAGTTCTGAGATTCATCTGGTCTTCTTGGGAACGACCTCACGGACACCAGCCAAGTGCCTTCATTGCCCCCTACCCCAGATTTTTAAGATCTGAGCCCCAAGATCCTACATAGCCCATAGTGGCGAGGAGCAAGGACCACTTGGAGAAATGAAGTCAGAAGAAATGGCCTCCAAGGCGGGACCGCCGGAAAATAAGAATAAACAGAATAACAATGACTTAGAGGTCCTCGAAGGAAAGCCCTCGTTTTCCTGTTCCATCCCTGCTCACCAGGATCCACCTCTCCTTTACTTGTGCATCTGTGCATTCGTGCATTCATTCATTCATTCAACAGATTTTTCCATCGTTTACTCTCTGGTGCAAACTCAGTCCACACATTTTTTTAAAATATTTTATTTATTTATTTGACAGAGAGAGAGATCACAAGTAGGCAGAGAGGCAGGCAGAGAGAGAGAGAGGAGGAAGCAGGCTCCCTGCTGAGCAGAGAGCCCGATACAGGGCTCGATCCTAGGACCCTGAGATCATGACCTGAGCCGAAGGCAGAGGCTTAACCCACCGAGCCACCCAGGCGCTCCAGTCCACCCATTTTTAAGCCCCTGTTATGTATTAGGCATTCGTCTGGTGCCAAAGGTACAGTCCACGGAGTTTACATTCTACTTGGGGAAGGGATCCTATAGAAGAGCAGGAGAAATAAAGGTATATTTATATGTTTCGGTGGGTGAGAAGTAGTACAAAAAGAGAAAGCTAAGTAGTAGGATAGAATGGGGTGGGAAGGCCTGAGGGGCCACTGCCTTGCCCCCCTGAGGATGGAATGGGGTGCCCCATGAAGCCCTGAGGGAACCCATGGCAGCCAGAGGGCAGAGGCAGGAGCCAGGGACCTGGAGGGGGTGTGGAGGCTGGCTGGTTTGAAGAACAGCAAGGTGAGTACAGGCCCTGGAGGGTTCTGAGCAGAGGAGGGCTGTGGCAGTTCTGATAGTGTATTGGGATCCTTCTGCTATTGTGTGCAAGCTGATCTGGGCAGAAGGGGCACCACCAGAATGACCCAGGAAGACAAGATAGTGGTCTGGGTTAAGGGGGTGGTGCTGGGATGCAGAGATCACAGACCTTCTAAGGCTTGGACATGGGGTGTGTTAGAAAGAGGGATCATGGTGTAGTGGGGAGGACGCAGGGCACAGGTGATGCTCCATCCTCAGCTGAGTGCTGGGTCACAAGCGAGACCTTCACCAATGTGCCTCATCACTCACAGATACTGCTAATAACTATTTGTATCAAGTTACAGAATAAAAATGGGAAAACCACGATTCTTAGTAGAAGAGTAGTAGTGTCCAAGATGGCTCCTATTTCTGGCTGAGGACCTGGATCAAAGACTGGTGGTGCCATTAGCTGGGATGGAGCCCAGTGGGTGAGAAGCAGGTTTGGGGCAGAAATCAGGAGCTCAGTCTGTCCAGGCCATGTTAAGTTTGAAATGCTTTTAAGTCACGCAGAGACTGTTGGAAATGTTAAGTTCAGAGCTCGGGAGAGAGGTAGAGGCTGGAGACGGGAGTATGGCAGCCACTGAGGAAGATCTCAAAGGACGGTGTGGAAACGAAGAAGAAGAGAAAGTTCCAGAGCTAAGACAGAGACATTCCAACACTTCCGGGGAAGACAGAAGAAACCAGCCAAGGAGAGTAAGAAATGGGGGAAGGAGAAGGAAAAAACCACCAGGAGAGTGTGGGGGTGTCAGAAGCGAAAACAGGAGTGAGATGCCTCAAAAGAGGGAACAATCACCTCTCTTCCAAGCTACTGAGAGATGCAGACGGTGAGGCCTGAGGGCTGACCAGCTTCAGTCACACACGGTGACCAGGGCCCAGGGATGGGGTGGGGGGTGGGTCAGGAAACGAGTGGAAGTAAGAGACACAGAGGCACAGACAATTTAGTTGGGAAATTCGACCAATTTACAAGTTCCACAGAAGGAGCAAAAAATGACACAACAGCTGGACAGTCCAGAGGTCCTCCATTGCTGCTTCAGAAAGGAGGCGGGGCCAGGATGCAGGCCTGTGAGAAGGGAATGTTCTGGTCAGGAGCCCGTGGGTTGCAGCAGGGAAGAAACCAAAGACAGCGGTCAGCTCCATCGCCAAGGGCCTCAAGGTTAAATGCACATCAGCTTGTCCAGAATTTTATCTTGCTGATAAATCCACTCAAAACTCTCATGTCTTTCTAAATTGAAAACGGGAAGGGCCCAGAACAATGATGTGAGGTATCAAGGACGGTGCCAAGAGAACAGCCCAAGTCCTGGATCCCCTTTTTCGGTCTGTACCCACCAGCCCATCTGCTTTCACGATCTTTCAAAACTCACTGTCAAGGAAACCCAAGGCAGATGAAGGACAGAGAAACCTCCCTGAAGATTTTGTTGTGTTCTGGGCTTTCCTTTGGCCTCGAGCCTATTTGTGTATGTACTCTGTTCTTTAAGGTTCTGCCTATAGGTGCAGGGCTCGCCAGCGAGGCACCCTGGCTCATGGCTGCTCCACCTTCCCAGCCCCCTTAGCCGGCCATAGGAACCACCCTCCAGGACGCCTAAGCTGCACCCTTTGGTCACCTCCCTCCTCCCCATTTTCCTCCAACACCAGATCGGATAGGAACTGCCATCACTTTCCCAAAACACCTCGCCGGTGGGGCCTCTCAAGAAGGCTGCTCTGTATCAAGTCGGCCCCCTTCCCTTCCGCATCGGGGGTCCTTCCAAAACCACCTCTGATCCTCCTCCAAGGTTGTCCTCTCCCCCGACAGCCAGGCTCCTTCCCCAAACCAGAATCTCATCACAACCCTCCCTTGGCCAAGGCCTTGCTGAATCCCTTGGGCCTTTAGACAAAGTCTTCCTGCAGCCTCCTCTCCCCACGTCTCCTTCACTCCCAGCCAGGTGTGACTAGCCCTGCCCTTGGACACCACCAGCCCTCTGGTCCAGCCAGGCTGCCCATCGGCAAACCTTCACCCTCTCTGTGGGGCCCTACTGTTCCTTCAAGATGCCACTGGGACATCAGCGGCTCAGGGAAGCCCCCCAACTCCTCCCCAGTCAGGGTGGCCTCAGCTTAAGGATCTTGCCCTCCAGCCCCCACCTTCATATTGAATTCATTATCACCTCCAGGTCAGGCTGGCATAGGCCAGCTCCTCAGGAATGCCTGGCAAAGAAAAGGGACCTTTGCAGCAGGAAACCATGGCTCTTTGAAATGCCAAGTGATTTCGTGAACAGCCTTCGTTTTCCTCCCAAGAAGTTCAGATGAAGGAATTCTGGCCCCATGTTGAAATACACCTTGAATTTGGAAGTAAGGACAAAAATAAAAATAACAGCTGGAACAACAAAACTTTAATAAGCATTTACCGGGTGCCAAACGCCACACCAGAGTGATCTCATTTAATCCTCACAACATTTTACATCGAAAGAAACCAATGCTTAGGGGCGCCTGGGTGGCTCAGTCAGTTAAACGTCTGCCTTTGGCTCAGATCATGATCTCAGGGTCCTGGGATCGAGCCCCACATCGGCTCTCTGCTCAGCAGGGAGCCTGCTTCCCCCTCTGCCCCAGCCCCCAACTCGTGCCCTCTCTTCCTCTCTCTAATTAAATAAAATCTTTGAAAAAGAAAGAAACCAATACTCAGAGAAGTTGAGTTAACTTTGCTCAAAGATGAACACTTTGAGGTGTCTATGCCAGGCCTTGAGCCCAGGCTCCCTGCCCCCAAGCCCGACTCCCAGGCACCACAGTGAGCTGTCCCTTGTGTAAGGATCTGACAGCGCTAAGGGATTTACCCCGAATCCCCTGGCAGGCATAAGTCCCTAACTGTTGGGCCCTGCTGGTATAGGGAGCATGGTGCCAGGAGCCCAGGGGATCCCAGAAGCAGGATTTGACATGGTTCTTGCCCTAGTGCTATCTCCAAGGTAGCAAGATGGGTGGAAGGAGACCACCACCTGTCGAGGGTGGGTGAAAGCTGAGGCTGTTTGAGCTGCTTGCAAACACCACAACGACACCGGGGCCCCGGTCTGCTGGAGCCCTCTGGGGCAGGAGGGTGGTACATTCATTCACTAACTCTTTATCCAGTAATTTTTTTTTTAAGATTCATAAATCCATTTATGAGAGAGACAGAGAGAAAATAGCATGAACGGGGGAAGGGCAGAGGGAGAGAGAGAATCCTTGAGCAGACTCCCTGCTGAGCACAGAGTCCGACATGACGCGGTGATCGATCCCAGGAACCCAAGATCACGGCCCGAGCCAAAACCGAGGGTCAGCCGCCCCACCAACTGAGCCACCCAGGCTCCCCTCAGTAATCCTTTTTTGACAGTCAGCTTCATGCCTCACACTGCACTAGGCTGGGAGATGGCTCCCCTAAATGAATTGGGGGTCCTTGCCTGGGTTTGGGTACTCCCCCACCACCATGGCACCTCTTCCACAGCATGGTCATAACCTGCCACACCCCCACCTGGCTTCCTGCTTGGCTGTGATCTCCTCCAGGGCATAGCTGGGCCTTGCACCCTAGGTCCCCAGGCCCAGCAGAGCAGATGTCCAGAACCCTTGCCAAGGGGTAAAGTGGGCCCTGGAAGCCAGGCCCGCATCTGGAGGGCACGGGGCTCGGTAGACCAGAAACCGGAAGAGGACTCAAGGCACCGACAGGGTCAGCACGTGTGACCCAAGCCCAGCCTCAGTGGGGGGCTGGCAGACTCCTGAGGCATGGATCCAAATGGATTCCAAATACAGATGGGGAAACAGAGGCCAACAAGTCAGAACCCTCAGACTTTAGGATCAGGAATGCCAAGCAGAGAGGTTCAAGGGACTGTGACCATTTCTGTGAAGGAACAGGAGGAGACTAGAAAGAAAAGCAGGAAAAGACTGGGGGTTTTCTCAGAGAAGAGTAGCCGTGGCTCCCCGCCCTGTGAGGGTGTCAGAGTGGGTGTTAACCCGAGGAAGTGAGCTGCTCCAGGCCACTTTCCACGAAGGGAAAAGGGCCAGGTCCAGAGCCAGGTCCAGGGGCAGTCGTGCTGCCCGAAGCCTCAAGGTGTGTGGCCACCAAAGGACGCAGGTGAACGGAATATGGGGAGAAAGGGTATTCATCAGGGTCCCACGATCCAGACTGCTTCCTGGGGCCTGGGGAACAGGTGGAGGCACCTGGAGTCCCCCAGCCAGGGATGCGGGGAGACCCCGTGCAGTACCCACCGTGCCCCAGGCCCAGTATCCTGCAGATCAGCTGCTGCCCTCCACTTCCCTCCCCTGCCAGAGGAGGAGGGCAGGAGACAGAGCAGAGAGGCTGCATAAAGCATGGGAATTAGTGGGATTACCACAATTTCTGGGTAAACACCAGGCGCCCAGGGTCCCAGGCAGCCACTTTCACTCCCCGAAGCTCCTCCAGACAGCCGTCTCAGCCTTGTCAGCAGCGTCACCTGAGCCCCCAGAGGCCAGCTGGGGACAGCAAGGAGGGGGTTGCCAGGTTCCGGGGTCCCAGACCTTAGCTGGGGCAGGGGGCATAAGGATCTGTGCTGAAATATTTCCCACAGGCTCCTCAAAAGGCTTCAGAACAAGAGGGGCTGGGAACACAGCCCTCCCGGGGGAGGAGGAGAGGCTACACCCCCACTTCACCCAGGGAACTCACATTGCTCGAGCATGTCTGGACAGCTCCTGAGAGGAGATGCAACCACGTTCCCCAGGTTCTGCTCAGGGAAAGGGGCGGGGGGCACTGGACCAGAACCCAGGAGGAGCCCATCTTCATTAGGAGACCACAGAGTCACCCGGCCCTCCAGGGAGTTCTGGCAGCACCAAGAGCCCCACGGGCATTCCTGGACCTTCTCCTGGAGATTTGGATTCCAGAGTTCCGGGCGGAGAGTCGAGGGGACAAAATATCGCCAACTTTTTAAAAAAAGTTCCACGGGTATTTGCGATATGCAGGCAGGTTCCAGAAAACCTTCACGACATGCCACTTACAGGGTCACTTCCAGATCATTTACAAATTATTCCAAGTAATTTACAAGTTCCAGTGAATGCAAGGCTGCATAGCCCAAAGGTAAAAAAATACATACTCTCTAGGCTAACCTGGAATGGGAAGCTGGTGTCCCTCAGGCTGAGCATGGACAAACCACAAGCCACTTGTGCCAAGGCACAAGTCACGGATGTGTTCCCACCACGGCACAGAGCATCACCTGTGCTCCCCATGACATCCCGCGTAAGGTCGCCGTCAGACCCCAGTAAGCTGGCAACCTGAGCCTGCCCAGAAGCACACGCATTCCTAAGGCACCGATGCTGTGCCTTTAATATCCGATCGTTGCGTTCCAGACACGGAGTTTCTCCCGTAATCCTGTGTCTTTTTCTCCTGTGCGTCTACAGCATCGTTCCAAGGAGGGTCCATGGCACAGAACAGGTTAAGCACTCTGAGTGAAAGGGCTGGCTTGAAGACTAAATTAATAATCAGAACAGAATGAGCGAATCACTCTGAAACCGGCAGTCTCAGACGCCTTTCCGCCACCTGGCTGCTTTGAACTCCTCTAACGAGTGAGTCACAGGAATTAGAGCATCTTCCCCGGGCTAGATCGTTCTCCAGGAGAGAGATGAAACCTCTCCTCCCAGTCCTCGAAGCCACCTCGGGGCCAGGTGTTCTCACCTCCTCTGATCTCAGCAGAGTGGCTTGTGCGCCCCAGCCCCACACATGTAGACACACGTGGGCACACACAGAGCACACGCAACACACAGCAACCACATACACAGTCACATGCACATGCACACACATGCACACGCAACACACGCCCTGCTACACGCATGCACATATACCCAGTCACGCGTGCTTACACAATCACATACGCAGGCACAGTTACACGCTGAGAGGTGCACACACTCGCACGCGATCATGTATGTGCAAAGATTCACACAGACCGACATGCACACAAATACACCAGCGATCATAATCACCCGCCCTGCCTTAATCACACTCGTTTTTAGGATTGAAGGAGAGAAAACAGGTGAAATTTCCTGAAGTGAAAAACACATGATCGGTGCACCCCAGATTAAAGGAAATGATCATCATAAGCTAGTTATCACTACAAAGAGAACAGCAGACTTCTCCCCTCCCCAGTTGTGGCCCCAAGGTCCTAAGCATGTGTCCTGAATCTACCAAGTGGCCGGGTACCCATCATTTCACCTCCCATCCCTTTAGTACTGCCATCTGGAAAGTGGATGTTCTACTGGGGGCTCCCGACCAAGGGGATACCAGTCCAACACCACCGTGCGGAGACCAGCCACGTAAACAGGAATTGGGGGTCTGACTCTCCAGGTCAGAGGCATGGGGACCAGACGTGGACTTCCACACAGCCCCAGTGCCCCACCTTACTCGTCCACCTTGCGGGAGAAGAGGGAGTGAGTGAGGTGAGGGTTCCCCAGGACTACACCAAGCTGGGGACACTCTGCTTGCCCTTCATCACAGGGAATAAAAGAATCCTATTTTATAATACATATGCATTTTATTCTCTCAGAGTAAAATATGCTTGGACCAGTGCAGTCTCCATCAGCTATGTGTCTTTGGCCATGTTACTGCCCCTCTCTGAGTCTCTGTTTCTTCCCCGGTAACACAGAGCCTCCCAGGGTGCTTGAGGGAACAGTCAACCTTCCCAGCATGGTTGTTAACACACGTCACTGCAACAGAACCACCAACACTGGGTCCCCACTGGGGGCTGGCCAGGCAGGAGAAACTCTGCAGGCAGACACCTGCCTCCAAGAAAGGGTCACCTGCCTGCAGGGGCCCAGAGTGACAGCTGGGGCTAATGCGGACATACACCTGTCTGCAGGACCTCAGGCTTCAGCTGCATCTGGTTCTGACTTCTCTGTCCACCTGCCTTGTCTGTGTGTGTGGGATCAAGGCTATGTGAAACAGCCCCACTAGGGCCCAGCAGCAAAGCATCTCCAGCGAAACCCAGACAAGGGGGCTCCAGACTGAGAGGGTCTGTGGGTCTAGAAGAGGAAGGACAGACTTACCACCAGAGCCATGTCACTACCCTGTCCCTGGCTTCTCCTTCTTCCAGGGGCCTGACATGGGGAGGGGAACCCCACACTTCTGCCTGGGCTGGCCCCTCAGACACCGTCCTGGCCGGGGGTTCTCACAGTCCCCCTTGGGGGAGGGCAATCCTGAGAGGGGGCATCAGAGCCAGCAGAAGACCCTTGGGAGCCTGGCCGGTCAGATATGGGATAAGAGGCTGGACCATGGGGTCCCAGTTCCCTGACCCCATGGACAGTGAGAGGTTGTACAGTCCCTCCCAAGGTGAAGAAGAACCTCATACATATCACCGTGTGCAGGGTGCCGGCATACGGGAGCCTCTGTCTCTATGTGGGCTTGGCACGTGGCCGGCTGCCTGGCCTGCTGCCCAGAGTGCCGTGAGGACAACAAAGGAGACACAGCTGGAAAAGAAATAAAGCCTTCTTCTGACACTCCCGCCCCGTGACAGACAACATGGGGCTCCGTTCCTCTGTGACTCGGAAAAAGAAGTCTCATCACATCCGTGGCCCCTTGGACCCCTGCTCTGCCCGGCAGGGTCCCTCCTACTAGGAGCCTCATTACCAGAGAAAGAAAAGACCAGAAGCCTCGAGCACCTGCAGGGGCCTGCACCTGGCCTGCTCCTCTCCTCCGGTTATCACACAGCCAGCCACAGCTACTGTGCGATGCCAGTATCCTGATCCTTGCTTTACGATGAAGCAGAAGCCCAGAGAGGGGAAGTAATCTGCCCAAAGTCACAGAGCTAACATGGAGCAGCTCTGCTGTTTCCATGCAGGTCCGCTGGATTCTGAAGCCCACACATGTTCCACCACCACCGTATCTGTTGAATATGGAGATGCCTGCCACTGGCAAGGAATATCATGAAGGTGTCAAAAAGCATAAAGCATAGTTTAGAGTTCCCTGACGTCTCGGTTAGTATAAGCTAGAAGTTGAATAAGGAGCAGAGACTTCATGGCCGTGGAAGCTTGGGGAGTGAGGGCTCCTGACTGGGGACGTCAGAGGGGGCTTCCAGATGACCACCGATCTGCCCAGTAGCTTCACGGCAAGGAGTGAAAGGCCTTGAACTTGGCCTGTAGAGGAGAGAGGGAAGGGCACTCCAGGGGCAGGGAATGGCATGGGCATGACCCTGGCACACTGCAGGCAGAGAGAAAAAGAAAGGAGAGCACTCTCACAGGGGCAAAGAAGCGGGGGACACAAATGGTTGTGGGGGAGGAGCTGCAGGCCCCAACAGAGTCTCTGAGAAGGGCAGGTCAGAGGGAGATGCGTTTAGGAAGAAGGCACTTCCTCACTTCCTGGGTCTGGAGCACACTTTGGCCATGCAGCCCAGCCAGCCTGGCTCACAGTCCCAGCTGCTTCCAGGAGCTTCAGACCAGAGGCATGAAAAACAGAAGGCAAAGCCCTCACCCTCCCACTGTGGCCAGGGGTGGGCACCACACAAAAATCCCTCTTCCAGTGGGTGCACCTGCTTCTTCATCACCTCTTGAATGGGTTTTTCCAAGTACGATCACTCCCTAATATGCCCAGCCCCTGCGCTTGCTGGTGTGCAGGAAAACAGATCATTAACCCTAATTCACTGACTCGCTGGGCCGGAACAGCAGCCTGGGATGGCCCCAGTGGGAAATGCAGGCCTCTGCTGTAGAAGCCGGCCCCAGATAAGGGGAGATGGGTATCAGGACTGGAGCCGGGCAAGAGGCCTCCCCCCACTTTTCTTCTGGGAGGATATGGGTAAGAGCTACTTCAGGACAGGCACTTCAGATGGCCTAGAAATGGCCATTCCCTCGCACTGACCTGTATTCCCTGGAGACACCAGGCTCCACCCATGCCCCCTGCCCTTACATCATTCCCATGCTTTCCTGCCCTGAAAATTAGTTCCTCTCTGCTCTACCCATGGAAGCCATGCTTTCAAACCCAGAAAGCCTGCCCTAATGAACTCTTCCATCCGACCTACCACAATCTCACTGTGTAGCTTCTGAAACGTTTACGTCCCTCCCTGGTCCTCTCAGCAGCAGGCAGGTCCAGAGGGAGCACATAGAGTGCAGATGGCGGCAAAAGATGGCCACATTGGAATCCCAGCTCCACCTAGAGCTACAAACGAGAAGAAACTTCTCTCTGTGCCTCAGTTTCGTCATCTGTAAAATGGGGCTGACCATAGTACCTCTGTCTCGGTAAGGATTAAAAGCATGTGCTGCGTGATCATGGCAGCTGGGACGAGCCTACCCATGCGGGGCAGGGAGAGGGGGCCAAGTCCCCAACAGGAGGGCTGTCCAAGACTGGACAAGGCAGACCCATTATAGCCCCATCCTCTCCCTCCCTGCCCAGGGGCTTGTGAGCCTCTGCCTTTCAACTGTGGAAACTCTCAGGTTGGCACCTTTTTGTAAATGTGTCATCCTGCTTGACTGCAAAGGCCTGGTGTCTGTCCCCATCCTCGATGGAGAATCCCGCAAAGCCTCAGGAGCTCCAGAGGCCCGGGGTCCCCGCCTCACGCCCCCCTGCCCACGCCAGCACGCGGCCACCAGAGCCACGCTCCCAACTCGGCTCCCACGAGGAGGCCGCCGTCTGAGGCGAACAAGGGGCCCGCTGTGCAGCTGCCCAGCCAGACCCAGATATTTTAACAGCTGCATTGTGTGTTTCTGAGGCGCAATTCCTGAGCGGGGAAGAAAAACAAGCTTCGCCTCTGCCCTGAGGAGGGAAAACAGACAGCCCCCAGGCAGGCCCTCTGCCGGGGCCTGGGGCTGTAGAGGGCATGACTGGGAACAGGCCTGCCTCACAGGAGCTGCGGGCAGAGAGGCCCCAGCCAGGGCCCCCTTCACCCAAGATTTGGGGAGGGAAAGCAAGGACAGAGGGCCAGTGAATGCAGTATATCCCCGAAGGAGGGTTTGCTGAGGGGGTAAAAAGAGAACTGGAAAGTCGGGAGGTGCCTCCGAGATAAGGTACACATCCCTATCCAGGCCCCATCTAGGCATCTCCCCACCTGCGGTGCTATTGCCCCAAAGCCCCTCCAGCTGAAGCCCATATCACCCAGGGCAGGGGTCAGTCCTAACTCACACCCCCTGAGGTCAAGCTCTGTATCCCTGTGTTTTAAGTACCTGTTTCTGCCTCTGCTTCCCTTTCTGCTCGCCCCAGAGGCAGACTCACCCACATTTGATCCTGACTCAGTACACAAATGTTCTCAGGCACCGAATCCCTGCAGAGAATCCCCTCTTCTCTCTTGTCCTCCCCTCGATCCCCACGAGGTCAGGGGCTCCCGGGACCCATCAGCCTTCTGGGGGGTAAGAGGCTTCGGGCCAGGTGGAGGCCAAATATTAAGTCCCGCTCGGGGCAGGGGCAGGGCCTGGAAAGAACTTGGCGAATCTGCCACGGTACTGGTCGTCCACACTGCTGGGAAAGTCTTTGGGGCAAAATGGCTACTGGCCTACGAAAGCACCCCTTCCCTTGAAGTATGAACTCCTTGAGCTGTTTCGCTTTCGGCTTGGAGGGGGTGAAGGCACAGTGGTCTTCAGTCATCCTGACACCAGCCACCTCCACCACGCCTAAGTTCGACCCCAAAGGGCTCAAAGTCACACATCTGAGGTACACCAGTGGCAAGGTAGGCGTCTCGCCTGCTCTGGCCCTGAGGATCGGCCCCTTGGGGCCATCTCCCAAAACGGTTGGTGATGACATCATCAAGGCAAATGGTGATTGGAAGGGTCTGAGGAGGACCCTTGGTCAGTCAGTGGAAAACTGACCATTCAGAATGGACAGGCCCAGATGGAAGGGATACCAGGGCCTCCACTTTCCCAGAGCTCCCAGCCCAAGCAGGGAGATAGTCCTCAAGGGAATAGATAGTAACAACCCAGAATAAGCTTCCTGGTAGAAAGATGAACTCAAAGGGCCTGGACTAGCCTGAGGAAGTCGGGGAAGGCTTCCTGGAGGAAGGCATGAATATACATTTTCCAAGGGAGGAAAAGTCAGGTCCAGGAGGGTCTGCTAAAGTGGAAGGGACTACAGCAGATAGAGAGGACAGTGCCTGGGCCATGCACAAGATGCAGGGCAACCAAGAGGCCCTGCAGCTGAGTCCTGAAGGTCAGTGTCCAAACTTCACATCACAGCATGCAAACCCCTCAAGGCCTCGGCCCTCCCTGTCTCCTAGGCCTCATTCCCACCAATGTGGACCCCACCCTTTACATGACCCCAGAAATCTGTGATCCCCAGACACTGCCTGTCAGGCCTCTGAGCTCATAATCTTCCCTTCCAAAACACCCTTTCCTTCCACCTCGGCTCAATGAACTGTGCTTTATGTCTTTAAGGCTAAGGCCAGTCCTACCTCCCCCAGAAGTTGTTTCGGGCCCTCTTGCCCCAGACGAGCACAATGATCCCGCAGCTCTGATCTCATCAGCCTAGCCACCCCAGGACACTGCACTCTTGGAGAGCTTTCAACCCGCTGCTTCTCCATCCTACCCCTGGGTGATTTGGCTCTTTGACTTTCACTCCCAGCCCCCAACACATTGCCTGACACACAGTGTCCCATAAATGTGCAGTGAGAGCTGTCACAGTGAACCCAGTGTTCTGGAGTCAGCTGTCTCCTAAACTGCTCCCCACGTCACATCCAGCAGTGGCGGCCATGCAGTGGACAGCTGGTCATGGTAATTTAACAGACCCCAGAGAGCCTGAGTGAAAGATGCAGCCCAGCTGGTTGCTTGTATCTTCGAAGGTGCCAGACAGAACTCACTGGCCGAACAAATAAATAACTAAGAACCACTCTTACTCACTCCCCAAAATTACACCATTAGAGAGTCACTTCTTTGACACTTTCTTCATTTTCAAGCACAGCCTATTAAAATGCAAACTGCCCTGGAATAAGGTCAGGCCTTAAGTGCCTGAGATCTAAAAAGTTCATTTCTCTAATCAGAGGGGGACAGAATGGAGGAGGGCTGGAGGGAGACGGGGGTGGGGGGGGAGTAAGGGGAGAAACTGTGGGGACGAGGTGCCAAAAACCCAGCACCGTTTTGCTGACGGCTGTCCTTGGCTCTTGCTGCCAGTCCACACCCTCCTGATAAAAGGAACATGTCTCAGTGCTTGTTCCTGCACTTCAGCATTTCTTGGCATGACACCATATGCAAAATTAAGTGGCTTTGTAGTTGTGGGCCGCTTGTTCTTTTCCCTCCTTTGGATGAAGCTCTCCAAGGCACACTCAATCAAGCCCCTTTTGTTCCCCGGGCCTTTTGAAGGCTTCCGGAGAGGAAATGAGAACGCTCTTTAAAGCCCAAGTCTACACGCAGGGTGAAATCACCGTCCCCTTGCCAGCCCTGCCCCCAGGGGCCTGATCATCAAGTTGGGGTGCTGTGGGTGGGCTCCCCGACCAGGGCTGTCCCTGGGCGCTCAAGGATGTCCCCAACCCATGTGAGAGGCCACAGTACACAGCCGATTTCCTCTGATGAGGGGAGTCTCCTAAACTGGCAAGAAGCCACAGAAGGGTCACAGGTTTAGGTGGCCCTTGGTCACGAGTCTGTCCCCCAATAGTTGTTATGGGTTCCCGGTCCCAGGGCATGTCTGGTGATTGTGAGGCTTTGCACGGGGACTCGGGGTCTGCCCTTGGAAGAGTCAGTCAGATCTTCCCCTTATCCTGGGCCTCAGGACTCCCTTCCACGATGGCACCATGCCCAGTCCCTCTGATCATCCACCCACTGATGGAGACACAGTGGGCCAAAGGATCCTCCAGGGGGGGAGCCTCCCGGAGGTCCCAGGGATCCAGTAGTCAACCTCCTATCCTACTCAGGAATCCCCTACTGTGGCAGTGAGCAACCGGGGGGCGAATCTGCGTCCCAAGGGACACCGTGCAATGTCTACAGACATATGTTATGGTTTCTATATTGTGCTACTAGCAGCAAGCAGGTAGAGACCAGGGACGCTCCTAGATGTCCTACAATGACCAGGACAGCTCCCAAACAGCAGAGAATTATCCAGTCAGAACATCTATGATACCAAGATTGAGAAACCCGATCTCGAGTATTCCAGATATTTCGTCATCCAGTCTCTGCTTGAATACTCCCCATTGATGGGGAACTCACTACCTCCTCCTCTAAGGAGACACAGTGCAATGAAACCTTGGATCCGAAGCCTGGGCTGGCCTCTTGCTAGAAGCTCGAGGCAAATGACCCAGTGTCCTCTCATCTTAGGATCCTGGTTGGAAAATGAAGCCAGGAATGTGATGTTCTAGAAGTATTATCAAGGACTCTGTGACCACAAGGCACCTAGAACAGCACCTCACACACATGAGGAACTTACCCCAAAGGACGCCTGCTCTGTGATGTCCGATTTTAGAACATACCAGAGAGCAGAACCCCAGCTAGCCCAGTGTTGGTTAGAAGTCCACCACCTGCCAGAAGCCACCTGGCCTGCCTCACAGACCCCATCCTGAATAAGGGGCGTGTGAGGTTTGCGTGGCAGGGTTACCTACACCTGTGAAGCCCGGGCTGCAACCTCCGCGCTCGGGGGAAAGAATTTGTTCTGAATATGTTGGCCTGATAGCAGTGGGAAAGCCCTGCATGTGTTTCAGCTTGCTGTTATAAAGACACAGAAATTCAGAAAGGAGGGCGCCTGGGTGGCTCAGTAGGTTAAGCATCTGCATTCCGCTCAGGTCATGACCTCTGGGTGCTGGGATCGAGCCTCCCTTCGGGCTCCCTGCTCAGCGGGGAGCCTGCTTCTCCCTCTGCCTCTGCTATGCCCCCTGCTTGTGCTCTCTCTTAAATAAATAAATAAAATCTTAAAAAAAAAAGAAATACAGAAATGCTTAAGATCATATGGCAGATGGAAATAAAACAAAGCTGAATGCCTCCTCTAAGCACAACCAGGAGAATCAATCATATGCACAAGGGGAGACAACAGATAGAAAAAAATCTGGTGTTCGGATGACGGGATTTGAGGTTAATGCTGGGTTTTTGGCAATGCTCTTTGATGGAAAGGTTATGTTGCTTTTCCATTAAAATAGTATTTACTCATAACTACAGAGAATATAGTAGGGGAAGCTACCAACGTGGCTTATTTCTGACCCTGAAGAAGTGTGTATGAGAAGTCACAGGGGACGTCCTGGGCCATTTCCTTGAAGAGACCCTGCGCTTCGGAATGGAGGGGGCTGCTGCCTCCAGGACCTCAACTCCTGACTCCGGAGGGCAGAGTGAGCAGGTCTGCAGGCCCCACTCCTCTGCCCATGGAGAGGACTCCCCTAGCATCCACCAGAGCCAGATGCCCTCCCAGATGTGCTCTGAAACATCACCATGCCAGCCTCGCAGAGGAGAAACCAGGAGTGAGGGAAGTGAGGGACTGGACATGCAGCCTGGGGGCCAGCCTACTCTCCACAGCCCCCCCAGGGCCTGGCATCCACCAGGGTGCCTGGAGCTCTATCCTAAGTGAGGACCCATCCCTTCGAGGCCAGGAAACTGGGCTGAAGGATTCTTTCCCGATGAGCCTGGCCCTCGGAGGCTGTGCCCCAGGCCAGTTCCAAAAATCCTGCGGAGCACCCAAATAATTTATCAAACATATTTTGAGGGGCACCTGGCTAGCTCAGTTGGTGGAACATCTGACTCTTCATCGTGAGTTCGAGCCCTACCCTGGGTGTGGAGATTACTTGAAAAAAAAAAATGTTAACTAACCCCCCAAAAATATATATATATATATATATTTTTGGGGGGTTAGTTAACATTTTTTTTCCAAATATATATACATATATATATTTGGAAAAAACTCTTAGAATCTGTCTCCCCATAACATGGAAAGATAGCTACTCCCTCTTTATGTCCCCTCCCATCAAGGGTCCACTCCAGTCATTCCCAAAGAAAGTGGTTAAAAGAGCTATCCCTGCCTGTGGCTGAGGCCCCAGAGGGCTGGGATGCACCAGGTGAGGTGGGGTCTGTGTGACCCCCACCTCCCTCTCCCTCCGGCACCTCCTCCTTGCTTCCAGGAGAGAGAATAGCCATAGAGTGCTGGACGTGGAAGGGCCTAGAAAGAAAGCACGAGACTGGGAAAAGGCAAAGTGGAGATGACTGGGGGAAGAGAAGGCAGGAGCTTATAGTATAAACACCTGTGTCATCCCTCCAAAGGGGACTGGCCAGGATTCATCACGTCTCCCAGACCCGATGAGGGGACTCCACGAAGAATAATGAGTTCAGGGCCTATGTTTCTGCTCCCCAAGGGATGACAGGATCATTGAGGGTTAAGAGGAGAACCCCCACCAACAAAACCGACAGCACCCAGGACCCATCCATCCACGGCTCCTGGGCCCTGCCAGGAAGAGGCCACTATCGGCCCTTACTGGTGAGAAACTGTGCAAATGGATCCAGCAGCATACCTGGGGAGACATCCCACCTCAAACCCTCCTGGCGCAAGTGGGGAGCGCAAGAGAGGTGTGAGGGAAACAACGACACCCCTCAGGTGGCAGACGGCAGGACAGCTCCAGGCCCCGGGACAGCTGGGGATGCCATTGCTGCGGTATGCCACCTGCCTGCCGGCCATGGGTGTGGGTGGGGCAAGGGCCACTGCACTAACCTCTGAGAAAAGGCCAGAAACCACCCAGAGGGCTTGACACCGGTCTTCCCTGGGAGGGGGACACATGCTCTGGGACCCTTTCTGCAGTCAACCACTTGCAGAATTCACTGCCCTCTCTGGGCCTCGGTTCCACGTGCCCAATTGTGCATGTCAGAGTGAACGACTGCCGGGACCCCTGCAGCTGGGGTCTGTTCGGAACCAAGGTCCTGAGTGAAGGGACAGAGTGGCCAAGCAGGGCAGCGGTGGGGAGGTGGGCTGGTGTGGCTGGAAGCCCATGAAAATCAGAGGGCTGAGAGATAAGCCTGCTAAAGCCTGCGGGAGCTGGGAAAGAACCAGGGGAGCTGAGGTCCAGCTGCCAGGTCTGTCCCTGGCACGTCTCTGGATGTGAGAGCCAAGCCCTAGGGACAGAAAGAGGACCCCTGGAGCCTGCCACCCCAGAGGCCGGCCCTGCCTGCAGCCAATGCTTGCAGCAAGGGCAGCAGGTCGCAGTCGAGAAAGGAGGGACAGGGTGCTGGGGACTGTGGGTGGCAGGGAACAGCTGCGCAGCAGGACAGCCCTGCCAGGGACCAGGCTACCGGAAGGGAGTACCCACGCCAGGCTGCAGTCTGGATTTTCTTCTGAAGGAACTGGGGAACTATCTAAGGATATTGAGCAAAGGAGTGACATGGTCAGCATAAACTTACACAGCCAGGCTTTGCATCATGGTACAAACTCTCCTCGGCATTTGGCAAACCAGTGGCACATTCCAGGTGACCCTTGGGTCCCCCACAAGTCCCTACGTTTTGCCTCTCCCGGGCCAAGCCCCTGATCCTGCAAGTTCTGAGCCTTGCAGGAGGTCTCCAGCAGCCAGGGATGCTCCCCAGCAAACATCACTGTCACGGTGACTCCTGCTGAAGAAAGGGCAAGGTCATCTACACTCCGGGTGCTAGAGGCTCGCTCCTCCCTCCAGAACTACATGGAAGAGGCTCGCTGCGGGGGACCTTCGGAGAGGGCCATGGGGACCTGGACCAAGGGGATAGCGTCCTCCTACTGGGAGGGGACAGCTTGGCCAGGGTCAGGCCAAGGAGGCTCCCGGGCCTGGCACTGAGGTTCACCAGGGGGAAACCCTGGCAGGAGGCTTCACCTCACCACGTGGCAATTTCCTGCCTGTGGCTGACAGTGGCATCATCCACTCTGTGGGGCACCAGGCCTCCCCACTCGTCATCCCCTCTGACCCCACACCACCTGCCTGCTGGAACCGCCCTACTCCCCCCTGCAAAGACTTGGCAGGGTCTGCCTTGAGCTGTCCTCTGTCCGTCTCTCTCCCTCTCCCTTATCTTATTCTCTTTCATTCCTGTTTTTCCCTTCTCCTCCCCCACCACCCTCCTTGCCCTCCTTCCTTCCTGCCCGGCAACAGGACAACCAGGGTCCTGCCTGTCAGTAGGGATGGTGGTCTCTGCTTATCAGAAACAAAGAATGTTCGACTGCATGCCATTGGCCACAGCGCCAGAGCGCAGCAATTATACCTTAGTCTGAACATGCCTGCCTCATCCGAATTCACAGACCGGCCACCTTCAGGCTGCCAAAGGGCATGTGTGTGTGTGTGTGTGTGTGTGCGCGCGCGCGCGTGTGTGTGTGTCTGCAACGTGTTCACAACAGGAGTCCCTTTTTGTGGTAAGTGAGAAGTAAGACCAGAGCCACAGATGCCTTTCTGATAACTGAGGAACCCAAAGGTATTTACATACTATGACGAAAAAAAATGTTTTGCCGAATCCACATTCCTTCACCATGCAGTGATGTCTACTGAGCTGAAAAAAAAGATGGGTGCTGTTTTCTTTCCCCATTTGCCTAGGCACAAACACACCCACAACACCAACACACACGCAATCTTGTGCACAAACGCATGCATGCACACATACGTACCTTCTGTGCCCCGAGACGGCCCAGACCAGCGTTTGGAAAGGAACCTGAGCACGAGACAGCAGGCCGTGGCCTGGAGAGGCAGGACGGCCCCGTGGTTAGGGGCCTAGCCCCGGCCAGGTCCCTATTTGCTGTGTGCCCTCAGGCCAGCTCTTTAACTTCCCTGGCTGCCAGCTTCCCCTAGTAATAGGTGAGCTGGATTGCTCTGCCTAACACAAAAACAGCCCCCAGCAAATGCCAACCGTGACCCGTACTGAGCCACAGGAGGCTAGATCCTCTTCCTGGCAGGGACTATCGAAGATACACTGGCCCCGACCGCTCCCTAAGACGGCTCTGGATCTCCGGGGCCTTGTTCCCGGCGGGTGCATCCCAGTTCCTCCTCCAAGTCTGGTATTTGGACTTTGTGGCTCTTTTCTACCGGATACCACCATGCTCCATGCCCGCAGAGCTCAAGGCTACCCACGGGGGCCAGGCCGGCCCACACTCCCCTGCGTTAAGACCTGCTGGCAGTAGGATCTCACAGGCCATGGCTTGTCATGGGAGGCGATGGGGCCAGCAGCCTTTCCAGATGGGACCTTGAGAGAACTGCTCAACCTCCCCGAGCCAGTTCCCAGACTGGCAGCTTGGAGGGATCACCGTGCTGACGTCATAGGACGGATGCATGTCCATCTGTCTGTCAACACCTTCCAAAGCCAAGGCAAAGCTGTGGCATGATAGTTTTTTTCTCCCACGAGGTTTTTATTTCCCATGAGGAAGGTTGTGGGTGTCTGGGGAGAGGGGGTTTCTGCTCTTCCCCATGCCTCGCTCTGCCCTGAGAGCCTGGCTCCCGGGGACAGCCGCTCTGGGGCCCCTTTGCCCAGATTCTCTCCCTTCTATTTCCCCTGAAGCCTCCTCCATCCCATCCTCTGGGCCGGGCTGGTGGTCCAGGTGCTCAAGGCAAGCACCAGCCGGACCCGGGGCTACACCCCTCCGCTCAAACCAATGCTTCGGGATGTGACCAGGCACGTGTGTCAAGAAGCTTCTGGTGTTTCCAACCCTACCTGGTGGCTTCCACGTCACAGCTCCCGAGAGAGGGACCAGCAGTCCAGAGGCCCTGGGTTTGGGCGGTGAGGGAGCCAGGCCCTCTAGAGTCTCCCCTGGCCTACCTGAAAGGCCTGGACATGCCCCTCCACCCCACACCAAACGCAGGCAGACAGGTCCTGAGGTGATTTCACCACTCCCACCCCCTGGCCCCACCCCACCGGCCACGCACGGAATCGGAGTCTCCCTCCTGCCTTGCCTCAGATGCCTCAGAACCTGGGCAAGGCTCCTACCAAAGCCTTTCACGGGCCTGTCTCTGCCCTCCTGAGACCAGGGCTCAACCCAGCCCCGACATCACCTGCGTGGGAACCTGGCAGACAGACCACGTTGTTTCCCTAATTATTTTCTCTGGCTACGCGGGCGTGGCATGAGCTAGAGATGGAATCACGACCGACAAGGGGCACAGACTGAGTCACAGGAGAGGTGGGCCAGAGTGAGGAGGTGACCGTGGGTCCTGAGAGACTGCAGGGCAGGCCAGAGAACCCAGGGCTGCCAAAGAAAGAAGCGCCCCATGACCCAAGGAGGAGGTTGGGAGCGGGGAGACCCAGACATCCTTGCCAGCACTGGGCTTTGATGACCATCACGGGGACCCTTTACTCAGCAAGGAAAATCTGGCCCGGGAGGCGTCCGAGTTGCAGGAGGAGAACCCGTCAATTAGGAGGCCATGTGACTCTGTTTGCACTGGGCACTTAGGGACCTGCCCTCTGCCCACCCCGTGGGCACCATCAGAACCACGCCGGACGCTGCGTGCAGCCAACCTTACGTTCAATGCCACCGGCTCTCTCCTGGCCCACCTGTGCCCCCACCTGGTGAGAGCTTCCGGCTCCCCAAGACACCCAGCAGCTTCTACACACCCGAGAGTCTCCAACCTACCCACCCCGTCCACACTGGGCTCAGATGTCCCAATCTACAACCCAGACACTCTCACCACTGCTCCCCCGAACAGGGGATCCACGTGGAGGAAACGGCAGCCCAGAATCCCAAGTGATATCACCAGGTGCTGCTGTGCTCCCCGGCATTCCTGCCGCCCTCACCACCACCACCCCCACATGCCCCCCCACCGGGCTATGCAGGGTGCAGATCTGCTGATCCACTGGGGGGACCACAAACCAGACCCCTGGCTGCCTCCCAGCCCCCAGCCCCTCTCAAAGCCACCTCTGGGAGATGTACGCTCATTCACACACATTCACACACACACACACACACACACACACACACACACACATATCATGGAGAGTGCAGCCCCCAAAGTTGGACACCCAGCCCTCCCTACCCACCCTGCTTCTGCTCACTGGGAGAGGTGGCAGGGCAAGGTCCTATGGAAAGGGACACTCCCTGGCTCTGACAGGATGTGCTGTCCAGGTGGGAGAGGCACAGGCTCAGGGGCAGAGGGAGAAGCTCTTGCTCAGAGCTCCTGAGGCTGTCTCCTAGGCATCAGTCCCCTCCAAAGGTCCCAGTTGGCTGAACCCTTCCCTCAGCTCACTGGACTCAGGAGACCAGAGACCAGAGCTAAGTCCACGGTCTTGGGCAGGCCCCTGTCTCCCACCCTCCATCCATAGGACCAGCTTCTACCCAAGATGCACTGGGTGCTCACAAGACCAAATCAGACTCTCCTCCTATCCCACACAAGCCTGTCTAGGGCAGGGGAACAGGCCCAGGGCCTAAGGAGGACCAGAAGTCTGCTGCGAACTGGAAGAAAAAGTAGGCACCCATTCCAGCCACCAAATACGCTGGGGCAGGCGGGCAGGCCAGGGTTGTCCCCACTCACGTCAGCCTTCCCTGGGGAGTGAGCAGGCAGCGGCACATCTGGGAACCTCACTGGATGCCAGCCCTCCCAGAAAGCCACCCCAGGCTGGGTCACCTCTGAACTCTCAGCAAAGACCCCTCAGCTGCCAGGCTCACAGAGGAGGCCTCCTTCAGGTTTTCGGAGGGAGCGAATATTCACACTGATCTCTCTCCCATTCTAGACCTTAGCTCAGCTCGCAGCTCCTTTCATCATGCCCCATGAGTCCCTCTGTCCCCAACATCACACTCCCAGCTCACTGCCCAGTATTTTCCAACTGAAGAGAACCTGTGGAGCCTCTCACCAACCCCATCATCTTATAGATGAGGACCTGAAGCCCAGACAGGGGAAGATACTTTCCCAATGCTTCGCAGCATGGCCAGACCAGAACTCGCTGCCTACTCCTAGTCCAGCCCTCCTGTCATAGCATATCCAGGGCTTGGGACAGTAACGGGAGACAAGGTAATGAAAGGCGGGTTGGGGTCTAGAGCAACACCTGACCACACAATCCCAACACCCTGAGGCCTCATCACCGTCCAGCCCGTCAAGTGAGCCCCCAGGACACAGCCACAGGCACTTGAGGGCCTCTCCCACCCAGAAGGGACAAGAACATGGCCAACACCCCGGCACAGCAAGTGCCCAGGAGGCAGAAGGGGGAGCCCCATGACCGGGACACTGCCTGCACACGGCCCGTGCGATGTTTCCTGGGAGCCGGGCCTCACTTTCACCAGTATCTCCATGACCTACGGCCACAAATATTGTCCTGGACCATAGTCCCAGGTCCTAGAAACCTTGACCCCCCACTCCTGTGCACCTCTCTGACCTTGTCAACAGCAGGGGGCCCTGACCCTGCCCAGCCCCCACCCCAGAGCCTCAGGCTACAGGCCTTCCTGGTCTCCAGAAGGCTAAAAGGTAACAGAGTGGCCAGACATAACTGATTCCAAACCTAATGGTGTGGCTTACGTGCTGTGTAAACCAACTTTTCCGAGCCTGCTTCCCTCACCTGGAAATGGAGCCTAACATACCCCACATCAGGAAGAAGAATAAACATGTAAGTGTAGGTCAAGACACGTGCCCAGCTGCTCGATGGTGGAGCTTCTGCTCCAGCCCCCGATGCCATACCTTACCGTCCTGGGCACCGCGTGAGGGTGGCCTGAGTTCAGGAGCTGCTGGTGAGGGAAAACTGGCACCCAGCTGCGCCCCAGTCCCTCTCAGAGGGCCTGCCGGAACCCTGCCTTGCCAACAAGACTGTCCTAGTTCCTGGGCAGGGCTAAGCAGGAATTAGTACCTGCCTGGACAAGAACATGAGAGAAGGCCCAGGGCTCCCAGGGCCACGATAAGCAAAGCATCAGGAGCCCCAGAAAAGGGTCAGGTCCATTATTGCACGGGCTAGCATGTCTCGGCCACAGCCACCATGTGTGCTCCCTGGGCCTACACTGGGACGACTGCAGACACTGTGGACTGCTATCCAGCCTCACAGTCTCCCCAGAAGGGGGTGTTACTAGGCCCATTTTACAGATAAAGAAGCAGAGGCAAGCTGCTCAAGCTCCCGCTAAAGACCCAAGTCTAATGGGCTAGTCAGATCCTGAGCTCTCAATCCCTTTGCTCTCCCGCCTCCGAGGATCAGCTGCGTTCCCTGGAGAGGCGGGTGGGGCTACAGGGAGCCCAGGGGCCTCCACTCCCCCAGGCAGACAGCTCCCCACGAGCACCAGGACGTGCATCCCTGCCACCCTCGGAGCACGACTCACACCTGACGCTGTCACAGTGGGCACGCAGGAGACCACTACCAGCCACCTCTGCATGGAAACCGCTGAACAGTTCCAGGAGAGGGAAAGTACATAAATAACGTGAGCGTCACGGAACATAATTATTAAATGTTGTCATTGCAGAAGAAAATTAATTAGCAAGAGCTGTAGCTGTCTTGTGTCTGCTTAAGCAGCGTGCATCTCAATTAAAATTTAATTGCCACAGTTTCAATCACAGCAGGTTCAACGCCTGGAGATGGTGAGCGGGCTGGCATCTACACGAAGCTTGAATGAGCGTGGCGTGCAAGACCTGTCACGGAAGGGAAGGGGAAGTGGCGTGGGTGGGGAAGTGGGCAGGATGATGGGCAGGATGGTGGCCAGGTGCCATGGGGAGCTGCCCGCCAGGCCCTGCAAGGGATAGCGTTTCGGGCACAGAACCAGCGTGGATGGTGGTTCATTGGACTCCCACCCACAAGACCCAGCCCTGGGAAAAGAGATTTTCAGCCAGGCATGAGCTCTTAAGGGAGCCCTGCCTGTGGGCCATGGGCTGGATAACAGAACAGGGTCTGGGGTAGAAAAATCACAAAGTAGTCAACAACGTGCCATCCACTGGAGGAGGCAAAGGTTCAAGGCAAGGACTGCCAAATCCCATCCCTAAAGGGCCACGCAGAGGAGCGGGCCAGGCCAGAGGCGGAAGGGAGCCCTGGGGAGCATGGGGCGCAGGCTAGAGCCTCAGGCCCAGTATGGAAAGCAGGCAGCTGCTGGTCCCCTCAGGCTAGCGGCTCTTGCCACGAGAGGAGGCGGGCCAGGGTCCTGGAGTCCCTAGAGAGCCAAGGATGGGGTGTTTAATTTCCTGTGTCTTGAGTTTTAAAACACAGAGTAGGCCTAACCTAAGGCTTATCGATATTTCTCCATTCGTCCAGGAATTCCTGTAAATGGAAAACATCACAAAAGTTGTCATTTTAGAAAGTAGACTCTCACTGGGCATGGGATTTCATTTCGAGGGGATGAAGGTGATGGTTAGACAACTCCGTGAGCTGTACACTTGAAAAGGGTGAGTTTTATGGTATGTGAAGTACTTGTCAATAAAGCAGTTATTAAAAAATAAGCAAGTCCTGGTGTTTATCTCCAAGGCACCCAACGGCAGCCAGTTTCCCCACTTTCAGACTCATCCTGAGGGACCGGTACAGGCTGGCTCAGGGTGAGGAACTGGGCAGACAGCAGCCCCCGACCCAACGTCAGGGGAGCTCATGGTGCTCTTGGAAATCACCAGATCGTTATCAGGGAGGCTGTCATGTCTGCTGAAAATTAGGATGCTTCAAAAAAAAAAAAATTAGGATCCTTCTAGCGAAGGGGGCAGGGGGGCAGGGCAGCAGGGCGGGAGGAGGCCAGAAAGGAAGGAAGGCAGGCCAGGAAGGAAAGAAGGAAGGTGAGGCACTTCTGGTCAGAAGACCCGCCCCAGCAAGCCCCCAGTGGTCTTCCCAGGCGTCTCTTGCTCCACGGAGGCAGAAGCCCCGCTTTGAGCCCCGAAGCCCCAGCTGCATCACAGCGGTCACTGTCCTGCACGTGTGCAGATCTGCTGATGTAGCCGTTGCGCACCCCCCACCCCAAGGCCCACTGGCAGCAACGCGAAGGCAGGTGCTATGTGTGGGAGGCCACCAGAGGACGCACAACAGATGAGTGGTGTTCATCACCTCTCTTTAGTGCCAAGCAACACACCGCCTGGCACAGAGAGCACCCTGCCAGGGGCGAGTGTGGTGGCAGACGGCAGGGGGCGGCTGGCGCGGCACAGGGAAGCAGGAGACAGGACCAGGATAGGGTGTCCCGCTGAGCAGCCTGGCTGAGCCACGCCAACTTTCCTACCTGAAAAGCAGCACCCTGCCCCAGCGGCCCGAGTTGCCTCGACAGGTGGTGGGATGCACAAGTAACACACGGGACTCTCCCCTACCCCAGCTGCAGGTTCTGCCTTTCCTTGTCAAGAAAGCAGTCTCGGGCCGCCTGGGTGGCTCAGTCTGTTGAGTACCTGCCTCTTGATTTCAGTTCTGGTCACAGTCTCAGGGTGGTGAGAGGGAGGCGGGCTCTGTGCTGGGCCTGGAGCCGGCCTGAGATTCTCTCTCCCCCTCTGCCTCTGCCCCTCTTCCCCCATGCACGCGTGATCCCTCTCTCTCTCTCCCCCTCCCTCCCTCTCTCTTTCACTCAAAAGGACCTCCAAGGACACCAATTCTTTTTTTTTTTTCCTTAAAGATTTTATGTGTTTATTTGACAGAAAGAGAGAGCATAAGCAGGGGGAGCAGCCAAGGGAGAGGGAGAAGCTGACTCCCTGCCCAATGCGCAACCTAATCCCAGGACCTCAGGAGCATGACCACCCAGGCTCCCACCACACCAATATTCTTACCCTGTAACTGACTCTACAGAGAAACACTCTAAGACCATCTCTCACCTTTTCCCCAAAACAACCCTAAAAAACTATTCAGGGGACACCTGGCTGGCTTGGTTGACAGAGCGTACGCCTCTTGATCTCAGGGTTGTAAGTTCGAGCTCCATGCTGGGTGTAGAGATTATTTAAAACTAAAATCTTTAAGGGTGCCTGGGTGGCCTCGGTTTAACATGGGACTCTTGGTTTCGGCTCAGGTCCTGATCTCAGGGTCGTGAGATTGAGCCCCGTGTCAGGCTCTACACTGGGCATGGAGCCTGCTGAAGACTCTCTCTCTCTCTCTCCCTCTCCCTCTGCCCCTTCCCACCCCCCGCACCCGCTCACATGCATGCTCTCTGTCTCTCCAAAAACAAAGTAGGATAAAATAAATCAAAATCTTAAAACAACAACAACAAAAACCTTCTATTCAGGCCAAAACAGCATTTCCACTCTGACCCACTTGTTCCACTTCGAGTAATCTACCCCACAGAGGGACCTCAACAGCTGTTACCTACAAAGTTGTTTGTCACTGGAAAACGCAGAACACCAAAATAGTGAAAACAACTCCAAATGGCCCCAAAGAAACGCTGGTTAAGTAATCACAGCAAGTGCGAACGGTGGAACATTAGTCACTGAAAATAATATTTACAGACTTATTTAATACCATGGGATGGGTTTATGTTAAAAATACCAAGTGATACAATCCAGGGTACAAACTGGCAAAGACAAGGAGGTGTCTTCACTGGGGTGGCACATGGGAGGAGAGGTCCTAGAAGGAAATGCTCCTGTCACCACTAGACGCTGAATAATGACACCATCGAGGAGCTATTTTCTTCATTTACACTTTCCAGAACTTTCTACATGATCACTTGGAGCATTTGTTTATAATTATTTTGTTTATAATATATAATTTTTGTTTGTTTATAATTTTTTAAAGATTTATTTATTTGGGGGGAGAGCATGCGCACGTGAGTTGTGGGGGGCACAAGAAGGGAATCTTCAAGCAGACTCCCCTTTGCGCATGGAGCCCGACGCAGGGCTCGCTCTCAGGACCCTGAGTTCACGACCTGAGCCGAAACCAAGAGTCGGACATTTAACTGACGGAGCCACCCAGGCATGCCAGGTTGTTTGTAATTTTTAAAAATATGCTCTACACCATTTGTCCACAACATATTATTCTCTCCTCCCTACCACATGCCAGGTATCAGGAGCCCAGAACTGGGAACCTCGGACCCGGTGGCTGGCCCTTGGGGGACTCAGCACAACTTCTCCTACAGCTCAGCCTGGAACTGGACACTCTGGGTGTTCTTGGGGACCCAGATGAAATGTTTCCAATAAAACATTCACTCTGCCATTTATTGAGTGCACACTAGGTATGAGGCACCACACCAGGCCCTGGGGTTAACAAAATTAATGTGGTCTGTACCTTCAGAAGACTTTGTTTAATAGGAGCAAAAATCAAGAAGACCAGTAATTAATTGCAGGATAGGACCTGAGTCTCTGGGACTGGGGAAGAAATGGGAAAGAGAAAGGAGAGCTCCCAGAGGATGGAAGCCTTGGGTCTTATGAAAAAATGTGAACACTAGGGGCCTGGGTGTCAGTCGATGGCTCCTGATTTCGGCTCAGGTCATGATCTCAGGGTTGTGAGATCAAGCCCCAGGTCGGGCTCTGTGCTGAGCATTGAGGCTGCTTGGGATGCTGTCTTTTGCTCCTCCTTTGTTCCCCTCTCCCAGCTCATATGGTCGCTCTCACTTTCTCTCTCTCTCTCAAAAAATTGAATATTATCCTCTACTAAGGTTTGCACAAGACCAACATCACTGACTCCCCTCCTGATTCGCGATAGACATTACCAATCGATCATAGCACTTTTTCCAATAGCCCTTAGGATCCTTCTCATACAAGACATCAGACAGCTTCTCCCCATCAAACTGCCCAACACGTAAGAGAATCCCACTCTCCACCATACAGAGTGTAAGCAAGGGCGTGACACGACCACAGGTGACATGGATCATTCTGGAAACAAGGGTGGCTGGGCAGCAAGGAGTCCAGGCAGGAGACAGGTGTACAAATCCAAATGCTCCAAATCCAAATCCAAATTACAAGTGTGCAGTCCACAAGCAAGGTGGGGCTCTCCTTGGGGAGGAGGCAGCAACATAAGAGAGCAGGGCCACATGGCCCACTCCTATGCCAGCTCCCTCCCTCCTGCTAACTTTGAGGAGGCCAGGCCCAGGAAACCCTGCAGCTCCTCTGGAAGGAAGGAGACTCAGGCACATGGCTGAGCAGCTGAACACACAGAAGGTCTGCATCGGACAGCTTCCCATTCGGAAGGGCAGAAGACCTCCAGGACAGCCCCTAGCACCTGCCCAAAGCCTCCCAACCCCCCAGCCAGAGACTACCCTCTGACAGCATGTGTCTTATCTTCTCAAGAATACTGCAGGCATCTTGGAGAAAAGACAAAGGGCCCCTGGAAACCACCCAGCATCACCTGGTCATTTTACAAACGTAGAAGCCGGGCAATGGAAATCTGGGGCCATGCCCGAGGTCCCAGAGCTGGTATGAGGCAAAGCCAGAGTCTGCCCTAAGTGCAGTGCTGTCCCACGGCAGATCCCGAACACCAGAGGTGCTCACTAAATATTCACTGATTGGCCGAGGGACGCAGGGAAAGGGCAGTGCCGGACCCGACACCCTGCCTGAGTTTTGGACCCAAGGCTGCTGGCCACCATCCTCTGGCCTGGCCCGCCTTCTAGTTCCGAGCGCACAGGAACAGACTTAAGAGCCAACGGAGCCAAGGCTCACACAGAGCCCGTCAGTGGTGCCCCGATCAGGATCAGACAGCTGCCCTTTTGTGCTCACTCAGCCATGGCTTTCAAAAGACTGATTTGCTGCCACGGTGCCACGTGTGTCCAGGCAACATGGGGATTCCTGGTGGGCTCTGGGCTTGGGCCAACAGGACGGGGATGGATGTCATAACCAGCGTCTGGGCTCCAAAGATGAACTCAGACTCAGCAGGTGGGAGCCTGAGGGGCGTGGACACGTGTGGTGGGCTTAGAGAGGAGGCCTCTTTCCATCTAGTCCCTGCAGCCCATCAGGCAGGTGGAGCTGACCAGCACGTGGCTGAGCCCCAGTTTTTAGCACCACGACTACAACCAGTAGCAGTATTAGGGAATGCCGGCAAGGTGCCCAGTACTCTGCTGAGCGCGTCCCATGGGTGGCCGTTCCAGACCCATACCGCCCTCTGACAGCTCCCAGCCCCGTTTTTGAGACGAGAAACTGAGAACCCCAGAGGCTCAGTGCCTCGCCCAGGTGCACAGAGCAGGGGAGGCACAGACAAGAATTTGCACCCAGGTGCCACCTCTTATCATTCTGGTCTCCAATCACCTGCCCACCAGAGAGCAGTCAGCACGTGGCCATCCTCCAGCACGGACCTCCCCATTGCAGACCCCTTCCCTTGTTATCCAGTCACTCCTGAGTGCTTTTATGTCTTCAGCGGGCACCCAACCAGGCCCACACAAGAGCTCCCCGTCCTCAGTGCACTGTGGTCCAGCTGGGAAGACACACAGGAAACCATCACCAACCCTGGAGCTGGACCCAGGGGTACTCAAAGTGGGGAGGGGCAGGGCAATGGCGGGGTGGAGACGGACAGGGAGATATTCTAGCAGGAGGAGCTGGCCAGGCAGAGGCCTGGAGAGGAGGAGGTTGGGAGCAGCAGGTGGCCAACTAGAACTTCATCAGTGAGCAGAAGATGTGAGTGTTGGGGGTGCGGTGGGAACATGGAAGCTGAGAGTGGAGAACCTCATTCAGGGTCACAAAGTTGCACACCTCTAGGGGGGCGCCAAACTAGTCTATGTGAATTTGGCTCCAACCAGAATACACAATGGATGATGTCGGCATCCAACCCGCAGGGGCTGGGGCTGTGGAGTGGAGCCTGCTTGAGTCGGAAAGGCTTCATGAAATGTTTTCGCCCTCCACCTCAAGGTTCCAAGGCCCCAGGGATTCATGGACCCCAGCAAAGCTCCTTGTGGCAGTCGGGCCCCAAGAAGGATCAAATATCAAAGGCCAAGCTCTCGAGGCTTCCAGCCAAGTCCTGAGCACCTCGCTGTCCTAGGTTTCCAAGACCCACCACCACCAGTCACCCTGACCCTGCCGATTGGGAATCGCTGTGCTCCGGGCAGCCCCCTCCCTCTGCGAGGCCAAAGTCAGGGGCAAGAAGTGCAGGCCCCCACCTGTCAGCCAGCCCCTGTCCAGCGAGGTGCATCTTCTGGACCGGGCACATGTGCACACATACACAGCGTAGATGCACAAACCTCCACACACTCTCACGTACTCCAAACCCAGGCACAGTCGGACACGCACTCCCCAACAGGCAGAGCCGTGCCGTCAAAACCCGTGCGCAGTCAGAAATGCACTCACACACCTATGCGTGTCCGTACGAGCACACGCAACAGACACACCCCTACAGTCACAAATACGCAGTCACAGACAACACATACACAACACGTCAAATACACACGCACAGGCTCTCGCCCAGCAGCACACCGTGCACGCGCCTGACACAGACAGACAGGTCCCCAAGCTTGCCTTCTGTAACCCGGCAGAACCGTTTCCTAAAAGGTGAGTTCCAGAGCTCAGAGTCCACACGGAACACTTGCCTCAGCAGCAGCAGACCTTGATGTTAAACCTGAGCCACCAAGACGGGCTCGAAGGATCCCCCAGCAGCTGGAGGGCTGGGCCAGGTCTCTAGGGCCTGGAGGGAGCTTGGTGCAGAGACGGCTTCCCAGAGAAGGGGCTAAATGCACAGGGCCCTGAGGATCTGGGGGGTGCCGCACACCCCGGGCACCAGGGAGCCCTGGAACCTTCCGCTCTTCAGCAAAGAGAACTCGCTGGACTCAGGCAGCTCTGGTTGTCCAGCATCGGCCCCAGGCTTGCCTACAAGCAAGGGAAATGCTTGCTTGTACCCACGTTACTGAGGAAGCCCGCAGCGGCAAGCCGACGTCCAAAGGCCCAAGAGTGTGTCCTGATTTTCCGTCCTTCCTCCATCTCTGGATCCATCCGTTCCGAGAATCAACCCTGCCTGTGGGGGCCAGCGCCAGACACCAGGCTGCGTGCCAAGTGTAGGGGGTTCTCCAAAGTCAGAGTGGATGCTGAAGGCAGGCGGTTGCCTCTGGGGGAGGGAAGAGCTACTTCCTGTCACCGAGTGTCGTGCTGTTGGAGCATGTCCCAGTGAGGAACTTCGTTACATCTCCGGGTCACTGAGAAGCCACAGGAATAAGGAGCCTGGGAGAAGCCCTCCAATTTCCAGACTGAATGAAGAGCCAGTAGAAAGGAGACACACGTTTTGCTCCCCAGGTATATTGGCCATGTGTCAAATCTTCTGGCCACCTCTCCAGAGAACCCCTGTCTCCTCCCAGAGCCAGGCTGGGGGTGCTGGAGAGAAGGCCAGCAGGGGGAGGGGCAGAGGGCCATGGGGGAAGGCGAGGAGAAGCCCTCGGGCTCCTGCACCCCCATGCCAATTTGGTGAGGGTATTAAAAAGTTTCTTTTCAATTACTTCTTTCTTGAAAATTACTAATAGCGCTCTGATGGAGATATGACTTAATTTCCCAGTTGGTTTGGAAATGAGGAGACCCATAATTGTTTGACCCCCTCACCAGCAGCAGACGAGGAGAGGGGGCTGCCTCTGTAGAAGCCGACCGAGGATAAAAACATCTCCGTTGAACGTGCAGGGCCCCTGGCAGCAGACAGTAGTGGGGCGCAGGCTGACACAACACCACCCCCCTCATGCCCCATGTCCTGCTCAGTGCACCCGAGGACTCATGCTCTGCTCAAACTTGGGCAAGCTCTGACCCATGCACCATGGCCACCTCCTCAGGGGCCTAGGCTGAGCCGCTCAGAGGGAGGAAGTCTGTTCCCAAGCAGCCAAACCTAGCCGCCCTGACGAGGAAGCAGCTGGCACAGGGCCCTGGGCCATTGCCTGGAGGTGGCAAGCCCAGCCATCCCCGCAGAGGTAAGGAAAGGGTGCTCTGCCCTCGGCTAGAGCTTGCTGGATGTCTATCAGGCCTTCCACCAGGTCTGCAGCTCATTCTCGCAGAACCTCCCACAGAGGGCGGGCTGACACCCACCGGATAGGGGAGGAGAAGTGGACGCCCGCTGCCCGTGTTCCTAGGCGTGAGGCCTCGGTCTGACATTCTTCCCACCCAGGCCTCTCTCCAACTCCACTATCTTCTCTTGGCTGGGTGAACACAAAACCTGCCTTCAGTCAGGGCTCCTGCCCAGTGACACCCAACACCTGCAAGCAGGCCCCACACCGCAAGTTCCTGTGAGTAAAGCCTTTCCTAGAACCAGCCCCAGAAATGTCCCTGGAACTTTCTAGAATCTATCCATATAATATAATGACGATAGTCATGGGTTCTATAGGTGCCAACTCTGTGATGCCCTGTTACTCATAAAACTCACTCTGCAGGTGGGCACCAGCACATCCCCATTTTCCAGGTGCGGGCACTGAGGCACAAAGGTCTTGAAGAGCCTTTGATCCCACCAGGCCAGGGTGAAAATAAAGACACTTCTCCCCCACCTCATCACCTCCCTGGCTTTCTTAGATTTAGGATGAACCTCGAACTGCACACCCCAAGGGGCTGGGACTTTCTCTCCCACGGCTGAGATGGAGTCCTTCCTGACCACTGTCTTTTCTTCTTTGCTGAGGGCAGCTTCCCTGCCCTCCTACCCCAGGGCTCTTCCCTAAATCCTCCCTAGACTGGCTGAGAGGCAGTCCAGGACTCACACTCCTCCCCGTGAGGAGCCTGAGCTCCAAGGCTGAGGGGTGTGAGGGCCTCCGCATCCCCATCATGTGGGCCTGTGTTCCCCACGGCTCGGCTCTCAAGGGCAGGCCCGGGGTGGGGGCGGGAAGTGACGTCTGCCTGCTGTGTTTCCTGCAGCGATGGCTGTGTCCACAGCTGGACTGAAGGCTGGAGGGTCAGGGAGGTCAGCCGGCTCCAGACGTGCTGAGGAACAGCAGGAATAACTCATCCCAGCCCCAGCCTTGCCGGCGTGACCCTGTGACCCTCTGTGCCGTGATGTAAGGAAACACCGACCTGCCACGCGAGAGAGGAGCTGGGCAGGAGACCCAGACATCCCCAAGACCTTGTCCACAGAGGGACTTTTGTTTGGAAAACAGGCATTATCACTGTGACAAATGCTGTCTGGATTCCAGGAGTATTTTTCCTACTGCTGTTTAAATTCCAGATTCTCTCTCCCCATCCACATGTCCTATGTCAGGCCTGGGTCTCCTTGGGCCCACGCTGATGGGCACACGCCAAAAGGAAACCAGGCAGTGAAGTTCAAAAACAAAGGCGACACTGGTCTCAAAGACACCTGATGAATGCGGTTGCCCCTCCACACTGACTTAAACGAGCTGGAGCTTTGCTGGACCCACAGGACCCCTGTCGTCCTGCAGAATCTCCTGTCTCCCCAGAGCCTGTTCCCCAGACAAGACCTACTGGGTCCTAATGGAGGGAAGACAGCTCTGATTTTCACAGGCAGAGCGGGCAAGGGGCAAGGCTCAGACCCACCCCTCCCTGCCTGGATGGGTCCTTCTGGCCCCCTGCCCAGCCAGCCCCGCACACTGCCCCAGGCCCCAAGGACATCCCAGGCCCTCTCCCTCTAAGCCTCACTGTTCTCTCCATCCCATGTTCGCTTCTCTCCCTCCTCTGGTTCCCATGACTGCCTTGGTCCGACTGCCATGTTTGGCTCCTGCAGCCAACACTCCCCTTAGCCACTCATTTGTTCATTCACATTTTCCAAACACCTACTGCGTGCCTCGTGCCAATACTCAGGACACAGTGGGAACAGCACACAGACCCGGCCCTCCAGATGCTCCCAGCACACTGAGGGAGGCCGAAAAGCAGCAAGGAAGACAGTAGGGAATGCAGAAAATGATGATGCAGCAGTGGACAGCAGCATGGGGCACACTGGAAGCCCAGGGCACTTAGCCGAGCTTGGAGAGTAAGAGCAGGAAAGACTTCCTGGAGGAGGTGATGCCTGAGATGGACGAGCACTGAACTGAGCCAGGAGTCAGGGGCTTGAATCCTTTCCTGTCCTCTCTCCTTGCTTCCTGCTGCCCTAACCAACCCTCTACTCCCAGCCCCAACTCCCAGCACCGGTCCAGAAGGTGTGACATTATTGTCCTGCCTCAAGAAGTCCGCAGGCTGCTGGAAGACTACACCTAGAGACTGACCCTCCAGACAGGGAGGAGGGAAAGGGCAGCAGGTGATAGTAACAGGGAAAGAGGAGGGGCCACCCACACTCATGCCCTCCCTTCACTTGCCTCTCGGTCACCCTGAGTCCAAGAAGACATGTGGCCCCACATAGACCGCTGGACTGAGCAAGCCTAACAGGCCCTGGCAGCTACAAGAGGCTCTGTGGTGGCCTCACAGATTACCTGGGACGGGGAGATACACTGGTGGGCAAGTGCTACAGGAGCCTGCCTGGGCTACCAGGGAAGGCTTCCTGGAGGAGGCAGCATTGACAGCGCACCTCCAAGCATGAAGACCCTTGACAGGTAGAAACGCGGGGTACTGTAGGCATAGAGAAGTGTGCAGTATTATTGGTGCACTAGAGGAAACTCAATTTTTATCGCCATGGGGACCCCACATTACTGCATTGCCAAGCTCTATCTACTACAGCATATGAAACCTGCAAATTCTGAAGCTTTCCATTTTTGTTGTTGTTGTTGTTTTAAGATTTACTTATTTATTTGAAAGGGAGAGAGAGAGCATGCACGGGAGGGCAGGGAAGAGGGAGAATCTTCTAGTAGACCCTCTGCTGAGTGGGGAGCCTGACACAGGGCTCCATATCACCACCCAGAGATATGACCCAAGCCGGAATCCAGAGTCGGCCACTTAACAGACTGAGCCACCCAGGCACCCCAATCCTGACACTTTCTAAAGGCATAATGTTCATGCCCCCCTACATCCCCCAAAACCTCATCCCAGCCATTGGGATTGGCCTCACTCAAAGGCTAAAGGCCATGAGCCACAACAGGTCAAGGCCTTGCATGAAAGGACCACCCCCAAAGTCAGCACCGGGCTATCCAGGGAAGGGGCAAGAAAAAAGGTACAAGCCACCCCGAGGTCACTTTCCACCTTCTCCGGCAACATCCAGGACTAGGTTCGGGGTATAAACAGGGACTGGGGCCTGAGGGCACCTGGGAGAGGCCCAGTGGTGCCAGCCTGGGATGTCTGGAGAGAGAGTGGAACAGGCAGATCAGAGCCCTCAGTCCCAGGGGCAGGAGGGATGTTCAAGGGTTAAGATACGGGCCTTGTGGCAAGTAAGAACCAATTGCCCTGGAAGCCTGGCACTCACTACACACGGGATGGGGAAGCTCCCCACTACCACCGGCTTCTGCTGCATGAACAAGTGAATAAATGTTACAGCTCTTCATATCCCCAAGAGACACAAAAGCAGAAAAACTAGAGCTAACTTTGAAGCCTTTTATGGGAGAAACAGCTAAACGCTCTTAGGGAAACAATGGCTTCACATTCCGTGAGTCTGAGGAAAGCTGCATAACCGAGTTTCTTGCATGCAGGACTTACCAGAACCTTCAAAATAACAGCACCCACTTTGAAGAAGCCACTTAGTGGCTTCTCCCTTGCTCCCCTGGGCCCTGGCCCTCTCTGCCCACAACAGCTTGTACAAAGGGGAGTTGCAGGGAGCAAACTCTGGGCAACGTTTCTGCCTTTCTCCCTCCGACCACAGCGGGCACGATGCCTGGCTGTGACCCAGCCCTTCACTCCCCCTCAGGGTAGTGGTACGTCATGAAGAGGTTAACCTAGAAGCAACAGCTTTAAAAAAAAAATAAAATTAAACATTCCCATAAGCAGCTGGAGTGTATATGGTGCTGTTAGCCACCTGCTGGGGACACATCCAACAATCTTGTCAGGAAGTGTGCCTTGGATAACCTGGGACAAGGGGCATCCCATCCTGGCCCTCCTCTGGCCAGTCTCCCATGCCTGGGATGCCCCTCCCCAGCATGTTCTTGGGTGGCTCCGGGGACAGCGTCCTCCAGAAATGGGGTTCACTGCTGCCCTCAGCCAAAGGCTCTGCCCAGCTGCCCAATGGCAAACCCCAGCCCCACAGGTCACACATCAGCTCTGGTACCTCATCTGCACCCCTGGTCTGGGCCCAGGGCCACAGGGGCACAGAAGCTGTGCTCCTCGAAGCCCTGATGATGGTGGGTGCCCCCAGGTGACTTCTGCCCAGAAGGTCTGGGAAACAAGGAGGGTCCACAACATGGGTGTGGCTTTTCCTGGGATCCTGTAGGAAAGTGCGTGGAGCAAGATGTCCTCACGGCACGGGGAGATTATCTCCCGGGACAAGGGGACACTGGCTTGCAAAGCCCTGGCCAAACAGCTAGCTTGGAAACCCATAAAAGGCCCTTGTTGACAGAACCCGCTCCTACGGTAGAACCTGCCCTCAAACCTTTTCGAAGGATTTTGGATTTCGGCCCCAACTTGCTCTTCACGGACCCACTGCACAGACACGTTGCTGACATGCCAGACCCATGCTCTGCTCCTTTAGCAAAGGCAGTCCCGAAAGTCCATGAGAGCCTTCTCTGAGGGACAAGATGGCACATGCCGGGCCCGGCCCATAGAGCGTGGCTCCTTGTCATTCTGCCCAGAAGGCTATAATTAGAAGGCAGTCCCCTCCGTCTGTGGGGGTTCCACGCTGGCCCCTCCCTGTGCTCTCCTGGAGAGGTCTCCCTGGGGGCCCTACAGTGGTAAGACCTCTGAGCACCCACTGGGTGCTGAGCCTTGCTGCACGGAGCCCCCTCCCAGGTCAAGCCGCCCACAGCCTTCATAAACTACATCCTCACCAAGATATAGTTCCTTTAACTCCCCTCAGACTTTACCAGCAGCCCAGGCATGACGGGTCCTCCCAGGCCTTCAAGTTCCCTCAACTCAACAAACATGTCCTCCCTTCCACCCGCCTTCTTTCCCCCCTCCCTCCCTCCCTTCCTTCAGCATTCTTTGATGAGGGCCAATGGATGTCAGTTGGTCTGCCAAGTGAAGAAGACACAGATCTGAGACCCCATCAGTCGATCAAAACAGTGACAATAGCCAAAGAGGAGTCTGGTGGGGAGGAGGCAGGGGAAGCACAAGGAAGGTGTGGTCAGCTGGGTCTGTGACGGGGTGGGGATGGGAGGTGCATTCATAGAACCCAAGGCCAGTTCAGTTGGAGCAACAGTTGGTGCCAGTGGCCAATGAAGCCAGAGAGGGGGCAGGGCCAGGGCCTGAGGGCTTCAGTGCCAGGCTCCAGAACCTTCCAAAGCTCCACCGAGGCAGTCTGCCATCTAGAATGCCCTGCCCTTCTCTCCATCCAAATAAACCCTAACCTTAGCCTCAGTGCTCTCTCCAATTCCCAGGCAAGGAAGCCTTTTCTCCTGGGCACACTCTAGGCCCATGACCCTCAGCTTAGGACTTCATGTCCGAGCGACGGCCCTCGCGTGTCTCTTTAGTTCCACACCTTCACCTCCCAGACGGAGGAACCATGATCCAAAGAAGAGCAGGGCTCTGCTTCTCAGCAGGCCTTCCCCTCTTGTGGAGAGACAGGGCAAAGAAGGGAGCTGGGAGGCCTGGGTCTGGTGCAGAGCCTGACGAAGCCATGGGCCCACCGCGGCCTCTCACAGGGAAGCTTCTGTGTCCATCTTAGGGCGAGGCTGGTCCCTCCTCCAGCACAGCCTGACCCTTGACATCCCAAGGATCCGTTCATGTGTCCCTCTTCCCCCACCGCGGGAGCTCTGTGAGGACAAGAACCAGGTCTTATTCGATGTCATGTTCTCAAAGCCCAGCATGGAACTGGCTCCCAGTGGTGCTCAATCTATCTATCTATCCAATCAATCATTGGATAGATAGATAGATGGACTGACGGATGGAGACAGAGAAAGGAGGAAAAGAGAAGGATGGAGGGACAGTGGCTGAGTCACTCACGGATGAGAACATGCTCCTCACAGACTATAAGGTGCTGAGATGGTTGCTTTCCTGAGACCCTCCCGTGATTCTTCACTCCCTCCCTGCTTGTGGTTCTTCTCACCCCCATCTCTGTCACTCAGCCGGAGACCATAGTGAGGGGGAAAGAGCCACCCCTCTAGCACCAGCAGGCCTGGGTTCAAATCTCAGCTAATGCTTTTACTGCTGTGTGGCCTCGGGCAGGCTCCTCCTAGACAGGGCACCCCCGATTCTCCATCTCTAGAACGTTCCCAACCACAGGGGTCACCCGACCATGAGCCACTGTGATCACTCCGTGAGAAATGCAGGTAAAGTCTCTGGCACCCTCTGTACCCCTTGGACTGGCCAGCCTCTGGGCCATCCACCTCCCAGGGCTGGACCCCTCCACATGAAGCAGCCTAACCCACACAACCCTCCTTAGAGGCCACGACTGCCACCAGCTTGGGCGACACGCTCTCAGCAGAGTCTCCGGTGGTGCAGGTGACAACTGCCTCCAGCAACCTGTGGCACCAGAGTGACACGGGGGTGTCGCCGGGCACACCTCTGATTACCAAAGTCTCCGCCATCCACCATGCTGCAGACGAGCAGCACTGGGCCTGATTTACTCCAATGTTTTGCCTGATTTTCTAACTCGCTCCTTCAGGAGAAGGGAAACCAACCTTTTCCGGAGGCTGTGCTCTCTGGCCCAGGGAGGGTACCACAGAGTCCACGCCAAGGTGGGGACCCTCCTGGCCGACCGAGGCGCCCCCTGCCATCACTCTTTTGACCGAGTGTCCACCCCAAGTCACACACCAAGAAGGTGCATTCATGGAACCCTGGGCACGAGACCCCACAGAGCCTTGGCGAGGGCAGGGCATCCCTGGGAAGGCAGAGTGTGACCCTCCTGGCCCTCTTGGTGCAGCCTTTCATTGCACGGCCCTGGGCGAGCTCCTCTGCCTCCCACACCCGCAGGGCCCTGTGGTGATGGCGATACACAGAGGTCAGGTACGCCACCAAGAGGGATGGGTACTGGACCCTTGGAGGTGACAGTAAAGGACCTCAGACGTGGCAAGTGCTGCCTCCAAGGCTCCCTTCTAGGCTCCAAGGATAAAGATAAAGAGGCAGGGACTTTGGTCCCTAAAATCCCCAAGTTTTAGAAAACACATTAGAGTCAACTCAAGCTCCAGAGCCAGAAAGAGCACAGGCCTGGTCAGAGATGAGGAACCCTGCTCAGATCAGAACCGGAGGCACCCCTCACCCAACATGTACGTGTCCCTCTGATGGGGGTGGAGCAAGATGGATGCCCCCATGGGGCAGACATTAGGCTGAATGTGTTACAGAGACTGTCCCAAAGCTTCAGGAGACCTTACTAATGGAGGCACCACCCCCCAAAGTCTCCCCAGCCAGCTTGGTCCCCACATCACTGTTCAGAAGGGGGCCAACAGCCATACGGGCTCTGGCGTGCCCAGCACTGGTCAGCGCTCTGCTAGGCAGGGACACAACCCCAGGGAGGGGAGGGCATGTGGCCCACATGGAGTCTGTCGGTGAAAATTACGGAAAGGGGTGCAGGTGGGAAGATAGAAGAGCAGAGAAAGGAGTGGGCCCGGGGCTTGAGCGAAGAAGAGGAGGCAGTGTCTCTCTACCTTCAGCCCTCCGCTGGGTTCTGGCTGCAACATCCTCTTGCCCAGACTGGAGCCCAGGTGAAGAGGGGGAAAGGCAGGGGAGGAGAGTGGCACCTGGTCTGGGGCAGCATGGCCGGGACTCCCAAAGTACTTTGTGTTGAGGACACCCCAGTCCCAATGCCCCGCTCCCAGAACCCAGGATCCCCCCCAAGCCCAAGGCTGCCTTCCCATTGCCCAGCCCAGCTGTCTCCATCTCCGGGTCAGTTCCTGATGCTTTCTCATTCGATGAAGTCCGAGACACAGGTGAGCTTTCTCCTTGGCGACCTGACTCTCCCGCCACCCCAATCTCCTCCCTTTTGAAAACCAGTGGAACTGTACCCAGATCCAAAGCAGAAATGAGGTAGGACAAAAATGTCTGGCAACAGAAGTGGCCACAGCAAAGCGCAGCCCAGTTGGGACCATCCCCTCCTCCTCCCACCCCGCTGTCCCGGAGCAGGACAAGGCCTGTCTCGACAGACTTCCCAGCGCCCGTCAGATTGCACAACAGGGCATTCCGGGTCAGAACTTCCCGGGACAGGATTTAGAGAAAAGTACGTCTAATGAAGAGGAACTGAAGGGCAGGGTTCCAGAAGGACCTGGAAACATCATGGCAATTTTGTTTTGGTCTTTTGCGAGGAGGCAAACAGAACTTCAGGGCATGAGAAACAGAGCAAAAAGAGACAGGGTTGAAGTCTGAGAGCTGCCCAGAAGGAAAGATTGACTGCTGTGGTCCCAGAGCTGACCTAGCCAGCAGGCCAGAGGTCATTCCTGGCTCAGATGGGGGCTGGAGGGTGCTAGGCAGCTCAGAGGGACAAGTCTCCTATGAGCTCAGCTGATGGCTGAAATGTGGTCCCCTCCCCAGGATAACTTCAAGACAAGCCTTTCCCACAGAAGTGTCAAAAGGGAGAAGTCTCCTAACACAACCTCCAGAGGCCACTCTGAGCCCTGGGGGAGGGGTCCCACTCCATCTACTGGTCCTGGAAAAGCTTTGTCCTTTCCGGTCCTGGAAATGGGCAGACTCTCAGGTATCCCCTCAAAGGCACAGCCTCTGGGAAACCCCAGACCCTCCTCACAGACCCCTTCAGGGCCACTCTGCAGCTGGCATCCCAAAAATGGCCTAAACCCCAGGGCAAAGGGAGCCTCCAAGAATTTCTAGAGTTGGTATTGGCCCTGGGAGGATCCAGAACATCCCCTTCACCTGACAGACGCAGTCGCAGGCCTAAAGAGGCGAGGATCTTCTTCAGAGGTATACAGCTAGCGTGTCTCACCCCGCCCTTCAGACACTGACCCATCTCGGCCCAGAAAGGAAGGCTGCGGGAGGACCTCGGACAACCACTGAGGGGCAGCCCAAGGACTGAGTCCCCTCACTCGTCCAAGGGCCTCCTCAGGGTGTCTCATCTGAGGGCACATGAGCTGGACAGTCCAGTTCTGTCACTGTGCTTGCTGGCCAAGTGGCCTCACACAGCCAGTGGCATGTCTACTAGCCAAGAGGGAAAACAGTCAGTGGGGTGGGGGTACAGGGAGAATCATGTGTGACAGGGCACGGGAAGGGCCCAGCTCCCAGTCTCTGTGCCCCCTTTCTTCCCACTTTCTCCTGAGGAGGAGGGGAGATCAGTGGTGTTCCCAGCCTTGAAGCGGATTGTGTGTCCCTGGACAAGCCTTTGCCACCATGTGGCCTCAGCCTTCCCTTCTATACGACGGGAGGACTGGATTGTAAGTCCTGCTACCCTCACTCTGCTTCTCCCTCTAGGTTCCTGGCCCCACAGGGAGGCTACTGCTGGCCTGGCCTGGCCTCTGGGTGGTAGGCTCCCCAGGGCCTGCTCACAGCCCTCTCCCCAGGTCAAGAAGGACAGGGGCAGCTCCCCGAGACTGCTGGATGATTTATGGCCTCATCCAGCCACTGTTCCTGAGGCTGTAGGCCCAGCAGATATTTTCCACTGCTGCAGCGGAGTGCAGACGGTAAAGGAGCCCTGGGCCTGGGCCTTTGCCTCCTGCTGGCTTCCCATCGCCTGAATACACAGGCAAGCCCAGGCCAAACAACTGTGCCTAGGAACCAGCACTCCATCAGAGGGAAGGGTGAGACAAAGCCCGGGGCCCTGCATCCAGGCCTGAGAGGCCCGGTCCAGGGGGAGCCAGGCCTCCCAGCCAGCATGATTCACACCAGGCCCTTCCCACTTCCGTTTTCCCCTTTCTCCCCATGACAACATCTTGAACGAGTGCCTTTGCTGGCAAGCCCAAGCACTCTGGGGTTTTCTGCCCTGACGCGGCTCCCACGCTCAGCTGTGCACACAGCCCTTGGACAGGCCGCAGAGACTGTGTGTGGTGCTAGGAGCAACACACACACGTTCGGCCCACACAAACGTTCTCAGAGGCCATGTTCCCTTGGGGAGGCCTGGCCAGGAGGACCGGGGTGGTGCCCCTGCCTCTCTCAGCAGCCGGCCAACCCTCTGGACAAGCCAGACTCTCCCCGCAGATTGTGAGCCCAGGCAGGGTAAGGACTGTCTGTACAGCAGAATTCTCTACCCCACCGAGAATGGGAAAGGTCCTTGGAGAGAGAAAAATACAAACTAAGCTTTCTGCTCCCAAGATGGAATCACAGGGACTAGATTTAGGTTCCCACCCAAAACCACCAAACAACCAGACAAAACATTCGAAACAGGGATTTTCAAGACACTGAACAGCAGGCAACAAAGGGACAGTGGTCCCTGAGAGTCAGTAACAGAACAGGCTGGTGAGGCTGGAGCCAGGGCAGGGAGGCAAACCCAAACAGAACCTGATGGCTTCCCTGAACTGCTGAGATGGGGCTGAAGTCCAGGGAGATGAAGGCAGGTAGAGTGTGTGTGACAGAATGCCAAGAGGGCAGAGCCGAACAGAGAGAACATCGCCGATCTGCAGGGGTCCCCCCAGGGAAACACAGGGGTCCCCCCCATGCAGAACACAGTGACATGCAGTTCCTTTCCCAGAACCAAGGAAAGAACTAGCCAGAAGGATGAGAGAGAACAGCGCCACAGCAACCACAGGGCCAGCGCCTGGGCCCACCAGCCAGACTGCAGAACCTCCAAAGTAAAGGGCACTGGGGAAAGAAGTCAGAGGTTGTTGTCACAACACTGAGGAATAATTACTCTGGGCACTGGTCCCATCTCACCAATCTTAACAGCAAGATGAAACCTTCCAAGGAAATCAGCCATGCCCCAGAGAAAGCTTGAGAATATTTATAGGAAAACAAAAATTTTCAACATGCCACAAGAGAAAATTTACAATATCTAGCATCCATCAAAGACTACCAGGCATGCCAAACAAAGCAGGAAAAGACAACTTATAATAAGGAAAATAGCCAATTAATCCAAACCATGCCAGAGCAGACAGGGATTTAGAATTTGTAGACTAGAGTCTTAAAACAGTTATCATGACCATGTGCCACATGTTCAAAAAGTCAAGTGGAGAGATACCAGGGTGGTTCAGTTGGTTGGGCATCTGTCTTTGGCTCTGGTCATGATCCCAGGGTCCTGGGATCGAGCCCCACACTGGGCTTCCCTGCTCATTGGAGAGTCTGCTTCTCCCTCTCCCTCTGCCTCTCCTACCCACTGTGCCGATCATGCTCTCTCTCTTTCTCTCTCTCCAATAAATAAATAAATAAAATCTTGGAAAAAAAAAAAAAGTCAAGCGGAGATACCAAGGACATAAAAAAACCTAATCAAACTTCCAGAGATGTAAAATAACTGCATGGGGTTAGTGGACAATTAGCCACCCCAGAAAAAAAGATCTGTGAACTTGAAGAAATGTTAATGGAAACCATCTAATATGAAAACCAGAGGGGAAAAAAGAATTACAAAAGAAAAGGTGCCTAACTGGCTCAGTCAGTAGAACAGCCAACTCTTGATAGCCCCATGATTGGTATGGAGATTACTTAAAAATAAAATCTTTAAAAGAGAAGAAAAGCTGAGGAACAACTTCAAGCTGCCTAATATATGTGTAATTGGAATCCCCAAAGGAGAGATGGGTAAGAAGAAATATTTGAAGAAATAATGGCTAAGAATGTTAGAAATGTAATGAAAACTACAAAAACAAAATCTTAAAAGCAGACTGAGCAAAGATGACTGATTACCTGAGATTGAGAAAGTCATTCCACAATGATAAAGGAGTGAGTTCAAGAAGATAGAACAATCCATAATGTTTATGCACCTAACAACACAACTTCAAAATATATGAAGGGGTGCCTGGTGGGTTCAGTTGGTTGAGTGTGCAACTCTTAATCTCAGGGTTGTGAGGTCAAGCAAGCCCCATGTTGGGTGTGGAGATCTCTTAAATTTATTTTTTTAAAAGATGTTATTTATTTGCTTGAGAGAGAGTTAGAGGTAGTGAGAGAGAGAGAGAGAGAGAGACAGAGAGAGAGCACAGAGGGAGAGGGAGAAGCAGACTCCCCGCTGAACAAAGAGCCTGACACAGAGCTTGATCTCAGGACCCCTGAGACCATGGCCTGAACCAAAGGCAGATGCTTGACCAATTGAGCCACCCAGGTACTTCAAGATCACTTAAAAAAAAAAAAAAAAATGAAGTAAAACCAGAAAGTACTGGTTTAACATCTGAAAGCCCAGTTACTGGGATTCACCATATTCTCTTATCCAACATGGAGAACAAAACAAGGATTCCTGCCCTCACTACATGTTGTCTACACTGTCCCAGAGACTCCATTATCAGGATAAATAAGGCAAAATAAATAAATAGAAGGCATAGGGACTGCAAAGAAAAAAATAAGACTACCTTTATTCTCAGATGTGATCATTTATGTACAAAATCAGATAGAATCTACAAAATAGGCTACAAGAACAGTACACAAAAATCAAATTTTGAAATGCTAGCAGATTGGAATTTTAAAATACCACTTATAATAGCTATGAAAGGCATAAAATAGCTCAGGATCTATCTTAAAAAGATGTAGAACATCTGTATATTAAAAGCTCTAAGACATTGCTGAGAGAATTTAAAGTAGACCTAAAAAATGGAGGGACATATACCTTGTTCATGGTCAGATTACTCAACATTATTAGGATGTCAATTCTCTCCAAATTTATCTATATTCCTCATAATCCAATCAAAATCTTAAAAGTAAGGTTTTGGAAAAAATGACAAGCTGATTCTAAAATTCATATAAAAATGCAAAGGATCTGGACACCTGGGTGGCTCAGGTGGTTGAGCGACTGCCTTCAGCTCAGGTCATGATCCCGGACTTCCAGGATCGAGTCCCGCATCGGGCTCCCAGCTCCTTGGGGAGTCTGCTTCTCCCTCTGACCTTCTCCTCTCTCATGCTCTCTCTCACTCATTCTCTCTCAAATAAATAAAGTCTTTAAAAAAAAAATCCAAAGGATCTGAAATAACCAAAACAACTTAAAAAAAAAAAAGAACAAATTTGGAGGGCTAACACTACCTGGTCTCAAGACTTACTATTAAGCTCAGTAATCAAGGAAGTATGGTGTTGGTGTTTACACAGACAAACAGATCAAAAGGAAACAGGAAAAAAAAAATATATATATATATATACATAGGTATTTTTTTTAAAGATTTTATTTATTTATTTGACAGAGAGAGAGAGAGATCACAAGTAGGCAGAGAGGCAGGCAGAGAGAGAGGGGGAAGGAAGCTCCCCGCAGAGCAGAGAGCCCGATGCGGGGCTCAATCCCAGGACCCCGAGATCATGACCTGAGCCGAGGGCAGAGGCTCAACCCACTGAGCCACCCAGGCACCCATATATATATATATATATATATATATATATATATATTTTTTTTTTTTTTTTTTTTTTTTTTTTTTTTTAAATAAAGGTGCAAAGGCAACTTGGTGCAGAAAGAATAATCTTTTAACAAATGGCCCTGGAACAATTAGATAGCTATATACTAATAAGTAAGTAAATAAATAACTTTGATCCATACTTTGTACTATATGCTGATATTAACATATTAACTCGGTATGTATCACAGACCTAAATGTAAAACCTAAAACTTCAACACTCCTGAAACAAAACCATAAGAGAAAAATCTTTGTGACCTCAGTTTAGGCAAAGATTTCTCAGGCCAATACCAAAAGCATGAGCTAGAGAATGAAAAGATGAGCCTCAGACTGAGGGAAAATATGTGCAAAAAATATAACTGATAAAAGACTTGTATCCAGAATATATAAAGAACTCTCAAAACTGAATAATTAAAAAAACAAACTAACCAAGCTTCAGGAAAAAAAAAAAAGAAAAGAAAAAGGCAGGGGTAGAACAAGAGTTTCTCAGACACAACTCCGAACAATATATGCCGATGGCAAAAAAACACACCAAAAGCAAACAATACCATTCATTAGGAAAATGTGAATTAAAACTACAATGATTAAAAGAGTGTACATGGTCAATTAAAATTAAAGTAGCTAAAATTCAAAAGATTAGCCATTCCAAGTGTTGGCAAGGACACGACAGAACTGGGACTCTCCTAGACTGCTGGTAGGAATATGAAATGGTACAATCCTCTTGGTTAAACAGCTTTACAGTTTCCTAAAAAGCCAAATATATCAACCTCCTAACCCAGACACACCTACCCTATCAGCCAGTCATTCCACTTCTCGGTATTTCCCCAAGACAAGGATGCCCGTGCCCACACAATGACTCTTACAGAAATGTTCACAGCAGCCTATGTGTAATAACCCCAAACTGGAAACAACCCAAATGCCCGTCAGCAGGTGCCTGGACAGACAGATTGTGGTATATCCACATGATCGAATACTACTCAACAATAAAAGGGGGAGCTATGGATAAACACATCAGGGATGAATCTCGCCATGACTGTGCTGAGTGAAAGAAGCCAGACTGGAAGAAAAAAAAAAAAAGTACATCCTGTTTGGTTCCCTTTAACTCCAGAAAATGCAAACTAATCTAAAGAGACAGAAAGCAGAGCAGTGGTGGCCTAGGGAAGATGAAGAGGCGGGAGGAACAGATTACGGAAGGACAGGAGGAAACTTCTGGGGATGATGGATATGTTCCTTATCTTTATCGTGGAGATGGCTGGCATGTATAAGACAAAACTTATCAAATTTCAAATTTATCAAAACTTATCAAGTTTAAAAAAAAAACTCCACTGAGACATGGTTTTTTTCCCCCAACTATCAGATTGAGAAAGACCAAAAGGGTTGATAACAAAACTGTTGCTGTGGATATGAGGAAACAGGCATTCTTATAGGTTGCTGATGGGAGTGTAAATCTCCATGGAAAGCGATCTGACAATATCTATCCATATTTTTAAAAAATCCAATGCTTATGTCCAGAAATTTCATTTCTAAGAGATTATCTGCAAAGATATGCTCATATACGTGAAATTTCATAGGGTTGTTCAATGCAACTCTGTTTATAGAGCCAAGTGTCCATCAGTAGGGACTAGACCAAAAAAACCCGCAACTGATAGAACCAACCATATGTGGCGTACCTCCCATGCGCGAAGCATGAAGAAGCAGCTCTGTATGTGTTCACATGGAACAGTAAGTGAAAAAGGCGGGTTGTAATACAGGTTGCATACTAAGCTTCCATTGGGGCATAAAAGGGAGAAAAGATGATCTATTCATTTTAATGCTACTTACTTCTTTCTGGAAGGATACACGCAAAAACTGGCATCGGTGAATGGCCCTGGGAGGACAGCATGGGTGGGTTACAGCAGTGCCAACAGCACCTCCTATGTAAGTATATAAAACACCTTTATGCCTTTTGAAATGGTTAAGCATGTGAGTAGGTGACTATTCACTAAATAAACAAGGATAACATAAAAATCACAGGCAAGTGAAAACTAAGTGAGGTTCATCTATATGGAGAGATGTGGAAAGAACACCAAGACATAGTGTTAGGTGAACACAAAGAAAACAAGGGGCAGAACGAACACTATTGGTCATATGATCTCATTTGGGTAAAAATTAAGTAATGACGATAAAGTATCGGTCTATGTCGGTTGAGAAACGCTGAAAAACACACGCATACCCATGGTTGGTAGTTATCTCTAGGTAGTAGGATTTAGGGGGACTTCTCACTCCACATTATCCATTTCTGAATGTTTAAACTTTTTTATTTGTATTAAGTTTGTATCACGGGGGAAAGCTTCCTGGGCTGCCCTCCCCTGGGACAGTTACTTCTCTTTAACCACTTTCCCAGAAATATGAGTAGAGTTTAAACATGACCTCACCTTTGACAGGGAATTCTACCTCTGGAAATTTATCCACAGAATGTGACCAGTTACAGTCAAAGATTTACATCTGCGGGAAAACATACACGTGAATGTGGTCGTAATGGACAAAAGTAAATTACAAAACAATCTATGAGATGTGATCCCGTGAGTGTAGAAAATACTAGTAAACAAACAGAAAAGGTCTAGAAGGGACGGAGGTGCTAAGGGGCTTCCCCACAAAGAGCATGTGGGCCTCGGGTCTCTGTGACTTTTACTTCTTTTTAAATCTTTTTTCTTAACTAGTTTACAAATCGTATTGTGTTTCTTTTTTTTTTTTTTAAAGGAAGTTAAGTACACTAATAATCTCAGACCATTTAAATATAAAGGTGTTTTTGAAGAACTAGTTATGATCGTGAAAAAAACCTTCTAAGTTAAGGGCTAATAGGCCTGCCCCTTCCCCAGGGCCATGCCACAGCCATCTGGACAGTCCCCTTCTGGAGCCAGGGGGCCAAACAGATGCCAAAGTGGGTCATGTGAAACACGGAGGCCCCCGACTTGTCCATAACAAGGGGACAGGGACCAGCCTGGGAAAGGACAAGCCCAGGGAAAACACTAACGGTTCTCCCTCGGAGAACTGGGGGTCATAGAAGGGACAAGTGGACAGACATCCTTTAGGAGCAGTCGGAGCGGGAGATGAAGCAGCCAGGCTGGGGCTGACGGTGGGGCCACATTCCCCACTGCCCAGGCTGCCACAGAGGGGCCTCCCAGGCAGAGGGGGTCTCTGCTGAGAAAAAGGCTGTGTCCTGTCCTCCTCCCAGAGGTCATCCCCTGTGGATGGGAAACCAACCCTAGGGAGGAGAGGGGAGCTGTGCCCCTGACTGTTCTACCTTCGGGAATTTGGACAACTGCAATGAAACCAGAAAGCCTGCGTAGCTTCTGTAAAATGCAAATGAAAATTTCCCCCACACAGATCAAGCTGTCATCCTGGCAGGACCCGAGCGCCTGTCCCACATCTTGTGGTGGTGTTTGCCAAAGCAGTACATGGTCTCAAAGGTCCTTCGGTGGAAGAGCATTTAAAAGCGAGAGCACGGGGCGCCTGGGTGGCTCAGTGGGTTAAAGCCTCGGCCTTGGGCTCAGGTCATGATCTCAGGGTCCTGGGATCGAGCCCTGCATTGGGCTCTCTGCTCAGCAGGGAGCCTGCTTCCTCCTCTCTGCCTGCCTCTCTGCCTACTTGTGAGCTTTGTCTGTCAAATAAATAATAAAATCTTTAAAAAAAAAAAAAAGGCGAGAGCACTTCCTGTGGCAATGCAAAGGTCAAGGGCTGCTTCCTTACTCAACTAAATCAGCGACGTGTCCACCCCTGAGTCTGCAAACCCCAGATGCAACCCTCTCTAATCACCGGAACAGAGAAACTATGACCCCAAGCCCCAAAAATCATGGCTAGAAATGATCTATCCCAACCGCCTCATTTGACCGACAAGGAATAAGCTAGGAGAGGCGTGCCTGCCTAAGAAGGTCTCGTGCAAACTTTAGGCAAAGCCAGGCTAGAGCCTTGGTTACCGCACCACATCTCTAAGACCTTCTCCACCAAAGCAACATTCCTCCCACTTAAATGTCCCTCCAAGTGCGTGTAAAAATATTGTACACAGAAATTATGTGTGGAGCTCAAATGAGCTATACAACACATGTTTTAAATTATATAAAAATGCAACTCTGCTATATTACAAACTAAGCATTTGACAACAATTGGACTTACACTCTCAAAGCAAAGTCACCAGTCTAGAGACTGCTTGGCTGACTTATATTTCTTAGGAGAGGTGTCAAGGACGTTGAACAAATGCCATTTTCTCCCACTGAAAAATCCCCCAAAATTCATTTATCAACAAGCATTTACCAAACACAAATAAAGAGACAATTGCAAGAGAATTTTAATGAGTGTTACAAGCAAGAGAAAGTCCAGAGACAAGTGGGAGCCTAGGTCTGATGCAGGACAGACTCCACAAAGGAGGTGACACTTGAGTTACTGGCTTCATGGATAGGAGAGGAGAGATATGCCAAGGACCAACAACAAAGGCCTTTAAAATCCTTATCAGTGGATGGAGGATGAATGGATGGATAGTTGATTAATAATGGATGGATGGAAGATGGATAGATGGACGGAAGGATGGATGGATGGATGGAGGGAGGATGGATGCATAAAAGGATGGGTGATGGAGAGAGGATGGATAGATGGAGGGATGAATGAGGGAGGCAAGGAGGATGGATGGATGATGAATGATGGATAGTAATTGATGGATGGAAGACAGAAGGCTGGCTGGCTGGCTGAACAGACTGATAGGTGTTGGAGGAAGCATGAATGGATGGGTGATGGAGGGAGGATGGACAGATGATGGAAGAAGGATGGATGGATGGATGTAGGGAAGATGAATGGATGGATGGACGACCACTACTATCCTCGAAGCACTGAAAGTGCTCCTGAGGATTCTGAGAGGTGTTCTAAGAATTGGATTCATCTTCTCTTCCTTTTTCCACCAGCCATCAGGGTCACCAAGAGGTCTTTGTGGGGAGTTATCTTCAGGGAGTAGGTCACAAATAGGCAAAGCTCTTGCCTACAGATGGACAAAGGTTACTAGAATGAGAAGCGGTAGGTGTGTATTTGCTGGGAATTTCCTCTTTTCCACTGGTGTGCCTGGCCTCCCTTGCAGAACAAAAAAACTGGAGAAACTGAGTCAGGCCAAACCCAAGAGACAGAATCACTTTGCTGCCCAATGCCCCATCCCCCAAAGAACCTGGGTTCCTGTGTGTTTATGCCTTATGACCTGAAGTTAACCCACAGATAACGAGGGACATCCCTAGGATCACAGAGCCACCCCTTCAAAGCATCCCCAGGCTCTCATGAAGGGCCCTTCTGAAGACTGCCAGAGCCCCTCTCCTCGCCTTACCCTACAAGTAACACCGACACCCCCCCCCAGGTTCCAGAAATGCCATGCTCTGTCCGTCATTCACCCGAGTTGCTCAGCCTGGACTGTCCTTCCTTCCCCTGCCCCTCCATGGCAAAGTCCCAATCCTGGAGACCCGGTCTGGCTCTCTTCTGGAAGAAGCCTTCCAGGAATGCTCAGGGACCACTGTTTAGTTGAACACATGAGCCACTGCCAAAAGACCCCCACCCCAGGATCTCCCATTATTCTGACCCAGGACCCCACAGTCCCTGACTCGTAGCTGCCAGGAAGAACCCGGTATAAAATTCATCGTGAAATGAGAAACCGACCAGCCTGGGGCCCAAAAAACGGACATATCCAGTTTCTCTCTGACAACAACGGTTGAGGACAATCACTGCTCCTGGCAACATTCCTCTGTAGCTGTCTTTTGAGGTCCCGCTGGCCAATTCATGGCTTTCCTAATGTAGCCTCCCCACTAGGCATAGAGACTCTTGGAAGAAGATGCACATTTGAGAACCCTGCTGGGATCTCAGAGGCCAGCGGCTCTTCACCAAGTTAGCAAGGTGTGTGCTTCCGGCGCTGAGCTTAATAAGTGCAAGGCATATAACAGATGTTCCAGTAAGTGCTAGCTGATTGACTGATGGATTGCTCAAGGAATTCCTCGTGATGGCAGTGGCCACACTGTTTCCAATTCAAGGCACAGAAAAGAGAGTTGAAGATTTCCAGCCCAGTGTGAGAGCTAGGTGTGAAAAGGTGCTGCTGCCTGCTTTGCCAGCCCCGGCGAGAAGAGGACCAGAGTCCTGGTGCGTGGGTCAGGGAGGAAACCCTAGCTGGTGACAGCTCCCCCAGGGCTTCCTGATTGTAGCATTGGTAACATTTGGAGTTGGATAATTCCTTGTTGTGGGGGCTGGCAATGCAGTTACTTACGAGATTCCAGTAACACACTTATTAGATACCAGGAACACACACACACACCTCCAAGCTGTAACAACCAAAAATTTCTCTGGATATTGACAAACGACCCTTGGGGGAAAATCACTCTGGTTGAGAAATGGTGCGGTGGCCCAGCTGTTCCCAGGGCAGCACTCAGAAGCCACGGCCAGGAGAGTAAATCTCACTCTGCTCAGGGCTCTTCCTCCCAATGACAGGTAAACATGAGGATTATCCAGTGTCTGCAAGACTCAGTTTATCCATCTACAAAATGAGATCATAGTCTGCAAGTGACTTGCATGTTTCTAGGCGTGCAGAGGCATTCAGTAACTGTTTTTCCTGGATTTGTACATAGTTCTTCTGAAAACCTCAAGCCAGCATCTTCAATCTCCCCTAAAGCTACCACTGGAAATCCACTAAGGCCTAATGATGGCTTCTTAGCTGTCCAAATACTTTGGCCAAGCTAGACCACTTTTCAGAATCTATTCTAAAGTCATGATCAGAATTTCAGGCAAACATTTACATCAAAGACATCTATTCCAGCATCATCTATAATAACAAAAACTAGAAACAATCAAGGGACTCCTGGGTGGCTCGGCGGTTAAGTGGTTAAGTGTCTGCCTTCGGCTCAGGTCATGATATCAGGGTCCTGGATTGAGCCCAGCCTTGTGCTCCCTGCTCAGTGGGGAACTTGCTTCTCCCTCTCCCTCTGCCCCTGTATCCTCCCTCTTGCTCTCTCTCAAATAAATAAAATCTTATGGAAAGTACCTAGATGTCCATCAACAGATGAATGGATAAAGATGTGGTATATACATACAATGGAATAATAGGCAGTCATCAAAAAAAAAAACCCGAAATTTTGCCATTTGCAACTACGTGGATGGAACTAGAGAGTATTATGCTGAGCGAAGTAAGTCAATCAGAGAAAGACAATTATCATATGATCTCTCTGATATGAGGAATTTGAGAGGCAGGGCAGGGGGTTGTGGAGGGTAGGGAAGGAGAAAATGAAACAAGATGGGATCAGAAGGGAAACAAACCATAGGAGACTTTTTTTTTTTAAGATTTTATTTATTTATTCGACAGACAAAGATCACAAGTAGGCAGAAAGGCAGGCAGAGAGAGGAGGAAGCAGGCTCCCTGTGGAGCAGAGACCCTGATGCCCACTGGATCCCAGGACTCTGGGATCATGACCTGAGCCAAAAGCAGAGGCTTTAACCCACTGAGCCACCCAGGCGCCCCCATAAGAGACTCTTAATCTCACAAAACAAACTGAGAGTTGCTGGGGGATTGGGGGGAGGGTATGTGCTATGGGGAGTGCTGTGAATTGTGTAAGCCTGATGATTCACAGACCTGTATCCTTGAAATAAATAATACATTCCATGCTAATAAAAACAATATAAATATAAATATAAATAAACTAGAAACAATGTAAATACCCAACCATGTAAGAGAATAAAATAAAAATATGATAAGGCAGGTAAAGGAATATTATGTTGCCCAGAACGACCCCAGATGAATAGAAATTACTTATTAGGAACCATGGAAAAATGTCTATGATATAATGTTGAGTGAATCAAAAGTTAGTGACTAGACACAATGTCACTTCAATTTTGTAAGAAAATACAGGGCAAAAATATTATTTAATATAAAACAATAGAAAGAGACTAGATAGATATTTAATGAAATTTCCCTCTTTATGTTCCCTAATTCTCAGGGGTTTTTTTGTAAAAAAGCACGCCTCAGCCTTAAGATCTTGTGGCAAAGATATTTTGTTGTTGTTTTTCATATTTTTACATCAGAAGAGAAGGCTTTGCTTGAATCCCCAAGTGCTAAATCAAAGCCCAGACCTTGAACACAGAGACCCTAGCCGTGCAAAGAAAAGAATTTTAAACCTAAATAAAGGGAAACGCAAAGAAACAGAAAGAGAAGAGGGATCAACAGGGCCAAGACTACTGGTAAACAGCCTGAGGTATCCACAGGGTGAGCTGGGCTGGGGAGGACTGTGGGTGAGACCCAGGCCTGCCCCACGCGCTGCTCTGTCTACCCTGGCTGGGCCAGACACCGGGTGACTGGAGGGGGACACAGAGAGTTCACTCGGGCAGCCAGCCCCGTAGATGCCTAGTAGATGCCCATGACCAGGCACTGGTCTAGGAGCTTGGCTCTCCCAGCTGAAATCATCGAAAACACGAACAGGACTCATACCACACAGGTAGGTGGTGGGGGTCCTGGAGGTGGAGGCGGTCAGCTAGGACCCTCCAGCTCAACACACCCAGGCCTCCAAGCCAGATTCCAAAGGCACCATTGGCCTTAAGCTGCCTCTGGCTTTTCTTCCTGCCACTATGACCCACTCAAGGTTGGGCCCTTGAAGATGCCCGGGGATGGCAATAAGGAAGTACCACACTAGAGCATGGGGGGGCTCAGCCCTTCCTGGTAAGACAGCCGGGCAGAGTGCTGGGGGCCCGAGGGGCCTGCAGGGCCTGGGACTGAGGGCTGGATCTGGAAGTTTCGGCACCCAGGAGCTGCACCATAGAGCCCTGGAGGAGAGGGGCATCCCACTTGCCTCTTCCCACAGAGCGCCCAGAGGAGCTGATCACACATGGACGGGAGACCATACTGCACCTTCAGACCTGCCAAATGCCTCCCAACAGCCTCCATCTGAACCAGCTGCACCACGGGTGACAGGGGGTCCATAAGCCCCAAGTCCCAAGTTCAGAGGCATCCAAGTTTTCTTTTCTCAGGTTCTCTTGAAGTCCTTGCCCAGGGCACTTGAAGCATCCACACAAAGTGAACAGAGTCTGCAAAGCAGGACCCTACAGATAACAAAGGCCCCGGAGGGTGGCCCACTCCGTTGGAGCCAGAGGCCTGTGGGGACCTGAGGGTCCAAGGCCAGCCAGGCCTCACTCACAGGAAAGGCCACCGGTCCTGGGAGCCTGGATTTGAGCGGGGACCCTGCTGGGCTCTCACGCGCAGCCTCATTTAAAACTAAAACACACCAGTCAGGGCACACACTCTGAGCTGAAAAGCAAGGGCTTGAGAGAAACCAGGCGGGTGCTGATGTTCAGAGGCCCCCACGTGTCAGACTCCTTCCAGGCTCTTCTGTGCCTCCTTCCTGTGAGGATGACTCAAGTCATAGTGAGACAAGATGTTCTGGAAAGACAGTGACGCCGGGGAAGCGTTCGGGGACGGGTAGCTGTGACGGGGATGGGATGCCAGGCTGCACTGTGGGGCACTCGGGCGGCCAGCTGACCTCACGGGTGCACATGAGCTGGGCAGAGGTGGGGGACCGTCCTCCCTGCAGGCAGGCTCCTTTTGGCCCCCAGGCCCGAGGCCAGTGCCACGTGGGCAGGGCCGGGGCCATCCGCTCCTTTCCGCACACCCACTCCTGCCGGACTATCTCCTTCTACCTTCCTTCGGAAGCCACAGACACCCACGAGGTAGGCCTTTCAGCCAAGCCTCGGTGTGAGTGGAACTTCCAGAATGTCTGCTCAAACTGTGAAACACCAAACTGGGTCGTAAGGGGGTCCCACTTCTGGCCACTTCGCCCATGAGCACGGAGACAGCAGCTGTCACAACGCACAGGAGGATTCTTAACACAGGAAAGAGAAAGGAGTCAGGGTGCCTGGGTGGCTCAGCGGGTTCGGCATCTGCCTTCAGTTCAGGGCATGATCCCAGGGTCCTGGGATCCACCCGCATGTCAGGCTTCCTGCTCAGCACGGAGAGCCTGCTTCTCCCTCGTCCTCTGCCCCCCTGCCCTACTTGTGTGTTCTCTCTATCTCGCTCTATCTCAAATAAGTAGCTGATCACGCAGCTAAAAGTCTTAACAATCTGCTGAGACCCATCCTGGGTTATCCATCCAGCCTTACAGACGCCAATGCTATCCCTTTTCAATGCAAAAGTCACCAAGGAATCTGAGGACAACACAGAAAGAAAACACTAATCCCCATTACCTCACCCTAAAAATCCTCCATATAATGCAGATCTCAGAACCCCTCTTGAAAAGAATTCTCTCTCATTCACTAGGTACTCCCTGGGGCCTGAAAATCTGCATATTTAACCAGCTTCCCACCTAAATCTGAATCTCATCCAGGAGTCCCAGGAACCCCACTTAGAGGTGCCTGAGGCCTTATTCTCAGATTTGCCTCTGTAACTCATTTCCACTTCTGACTTCATTCTCTTATGCTATTTCTTTTTTGTAGAAGTGCATCTTGGGAGAAGGAAAAAATATCTCATTCTTGGAGGGATCTGATAGTTAAGGGACTTATGGATGTGTATGTATTTCAGAATAAATGTATATACAAATCACACATCCCACACTGACACTGAATGGGAAGAGCAACTCAACATACTATATTACATATTTGAGCAACAGACTATATTATACACATTATCATACACATTTCCATAGATGAAGACATCTGAATTACACTCAAACCTGGAAATTCCTCACTGTGCAGCAGTGGAGCCTAATTTCTCCTTTCCCTACATAAGCAAGGCAAGACATGCACACACTCAGTCCTGGGGCACCAGACACGCCCCCTCACCTTGATCTCTGTAGACAGCAAGGGCCAGCCCTAAATATGCTGTCACAGCTTGGACACATAATGTATCACCATAGCATAAACTACTCCAGTCTGCGGAAATGTCTGAGTGATGTGCCTTCAACCTGTCATCAGACCACGATGACCTCAATTTTTGGAGAAGTCAAGTCAAAACTCTCCCCTTATCTTCAGAGATCCAAGACATATTTATGTGTCATCCCTCCTTTGGCTTGTCTGTAGCCTTCAAGAAAGTCTGAAAAGGCTATCACCACCCCCGCCACCCACCAATGTCCTCAAGTTCATGCCCATCTACACTCACACCCTGACCACATCCCAGAGGTGCCCAAGCCCTGTTGTGGGCTAGGGAGAATGACTGGTGGGAAAGTGGGACAGAGTCCTTGAGTAGCACCTCACTACAGAGTGAGGGAAACCCACACTTTCTCCAGATTCCGGTCCTCCCACCCTGCCTACTGTCTGATTCTTAAGGTGGGTGGTGAGAGATGGGGTGTCCTGGCTCCCAGGATTCTGAAGCCAAGGAATCCTAGATGACCTTTGCCAAGGTCCCCCTTCCAGAGTCAAAGGAACTTGCACAGGGTCAACAGCTCTCCCTCTCCCTCAGGGTAACCCCAAGGGTTTGGGCTAATTTTTCTTCATATGCACTCACCCATCTCACTAACTCTCTGCCTCAACTCTTGCCAGAGGAAAATAGCCTGAAAGATGATGTACATAAGAAAGGATTCCTAGCAAATGATGAAGATGGGGGTAGGCGACATCAAAGGCCCTTGACCCTCTCCACCTGGGTTGGGTCATATTCCTCTTTGAAGATCAGTTCAAAAGGGAAGCCCCTCTTAGTTCCCAAAGCAGAGCTAGTTCAATCCCATGGGTTATGTTACCTTGATAGTCATGCTGGAATTATTTAAATGCATTTGTGTCCTCCCCCACAAGAAACTTGGGAAGACTTCTATCCCCTTCTTCTTAAGCCACTGTTTGGTGAATTGTAGATTCGCAAAGAAAGAATCAACAAATTAAGAGCTATTTTCTGGCCATCAAGGTCTGCCTTACACTGCAAGTACTTACATATTAATCTCCCCATCTCAGGTTTAAAAATATGGACTTGTTTGTTTTTTTTTAAACTCCCAACGTAATGAATGAGTTTAAATATTAGGAGTTGAAATTATTTAGTAAATCATTTCACCTGCAAAGCTCCTATTTGCATAACATTAATTCATGATGGCAGTTGAAACAAATTCATCACATTCTGTATATTAGAAGCTGATTTATGTAGGAATTGAAAAAAATCATGAGCTCAAAATTATGTTGACATGACGTACATACTCAATGGAGAAAGATTTTTCTCTTTCCTTCCCCCCACCCTTTTTTTTAAAATCATCAGAACAACTGAATTATGGTGAGGAGGAAAAGGATTTGAGCAGAGGAAGGAGACGAAGGAAATGAATAATGCTAAGCCTCACGTGTGTGGCAGGCTCTCGGTGAGCATAGACACACACTCTCTGGTTATTAATGTCAAGTATGCCAAAGATACGCTGGAAAATCATTACCATTCATCGCCACTAACTGCCATTAAATTTCAATCAATTCAACTTAGCACAAGTGTACTTGAGCGGCCCTTACAGTTCCTTATAAATGTGACTCAAAAGTCGGGCTGACTTATCGCATTGTCCACAGCACAAAGAAGCCTGCCTAAGCGTCTGCTTGGACCCGGGGAATGATGCTCTTTTAACATCCTAAGCATTCACAGATCTTTCTTTTTCTGAACTAAGAGGTCTCTCATCCATGCAGGTCAAGACGAGTGGGGGAAGGGGGAGGACAATTCTGAGAGACCACCACTCCTTTCCTGCCTTCTTGCTTGTATTCAGTCTCCCATATGCCCTACAGAAAGTTTCTGACGCCACCAGAAGTTTGGTGGCGTCAGAAACATGGCCCCTCTGTCTCCTGGCTCTGGCGAAATGATCTCAACCCATTCTGCAAACGGAACTGACCTCGAACCCTTTTCCCCCCGGGAGGGCGAGCCAACCCTTCGGGAGGGGGTTGGGGAGGGGGCCTGGGCCGCAGCTTTCGGAAACCGCGCGCTTCCCAGGTGCGGAGCAGCGGGGCCCGCGCGCTCTGGGGCGCTCGCGCAGCGACAAAGGCGGCAGCGGCGTGGACCCACTGGGATCGGGCCCGCCGGCTTTCTTCCCAACTCGCCAAGAGCAGGGTCCAGCCTGCCGCCACTCGCCACTCGCCGGAGCTGCCGGTGCGCCCGCGGGACAATGTGGCCATTGTTCGGCGCCGCAAACCAGGCCTGCGGGCAGGTGGGAGGAAGACGACGCGGCCGGCACTTGGGGCACCGAATGTCCCCCGGACGCGGGCACGGTCCCGTCGGCCTGGCCGCGCAGCCTCCCGGACCAGCCCTCGGCGGGGTGGCAAGTGGAGGGGGCGCGGGGAGTGGGTGTCCCGGTCAGGAGGGTAAAGCAGAGAGAAGGGAAAAGAAGGAAAGGAGACGTAGAGAGAGACAAAGAGGGTGGGAGAAGGAGATGAGAGAGGGGGAGAAATAAAGCCACGAGAAAGAGGAAATGGGGGAAGAGAGATGTTAAAGCAGAAGGAGGTGGGAGGGAGCAGAAAGGGGCGGGGGAGAAAGATAGAAAGGAGACAAAGAGGAGAGAGAGGAGGGGAGAAAGAAGAGTAGGGCTAAGAGAGACAGACATGTGTGCTCCAGAACTGGATGTACCACAAGCTGCCCAAGAAGCCTCTGGAAAGAGTAAGAGTTCACCCTCTTTCATAGAGGAAAGCGGTTCCAAACCCCGCCGCCGAGTCAGCGAAGTGTAATCACACCAGGGGCTTTGCTTAATTACAGGTTTGCAGGCAGGCCTGGAGGAAGAGAGATACTTAACTGTGTCCCCGGGAAGGCCTAGGCAGGCACTCAACTGGTTTGTAAGTTTGGGGAATACAAATATCCATGTCCACCCGCCCCTGGCCCAAAGCTCCCCCAGAACCAGAAATCTTGGAGGACCAGGCTGGGGGTCTGCAACGCGGTAGACTCAGGCTGAGCAGGAACAGCCATCCTCTCCAACCTTTGAAGGAACAGCCATCCTCTCCAATCTTTGAATGTTCAGTCCGGTCAGGAGCCCCAGGCTCCCCAGTGCTGGTCAGCAGGGAGGCCACAGGCCTGGGGAGGCCCCGCCTCAGCCTGAACCACCACCACCCACCCTCCTCCTCCCACCTCCCCCCTCCCCCCCTCACCCGCAGGAGGCCAGGGGCCCTCGGCCCAAGGGGGGAAATCAATCCCGTGCTAATGAATAAAAAGTCCCCTTTATTTCCCTGCCTGTTTTTGGTTCATTAAATTTTCCACAGATTTGCAGAGAAGAAAACATAATCAATAAACCTTGACAAAAGTGAACGTGTGAAAAAGGCCGGAGAATGGAAAAGGCAGATAAAAGTGATATCCGATCACAGATGTCAGCGGCACATGACAAGCTGGGCCTGCAGAAGAATCTCGGTGGACCATCACCCCTTGGCGGCTTTCCTTCCCTTTGCTGAAACTCTTCATTCAAGACAATAGCAAATGCACTAAAACTTTTTTCTTATGCTAATGCCTGAAACCGGGCACTCACAGTTAAAACACATTTCCCAGCAACCTGGTTTTTTTTTAAACAACACACATGCACACACACAAAACTGCATTGACTTATTCAATTTAAATTCAAAAAAAAATCTCAAAAACGGTTTAATATATACCCTTTGGTCCCATCTTAACTGAGGTATGTTCCCCCACTTGGCATGTTTTTAAAGAAACCAGAATCAGAACACAAACAGGATAATTGAGGATGCTTCTGTTTGTGAAGGACTTAAGATAAATAAGATATTAACCCCTTAGAATGTATACTGTTCTTATTGGTGCATTTTTTTCAGAGTTTTCAACAAAGTTTTGTAGGTTAAGGATGCTTTTGTCACCCTTGAAATCTAAAAACAATGAACAATGATTTGGTTTTTTTTTTTTTAAATCCTATATTCCACAGCAAACACTCAAATTAATTTTAGAGAAAATGAGTAATATTGAGTCTGGTGTCCTATGTTTATTTGAAAACCACAAAGCCACTTTTTCCAACGGACACTACCGAACACCAAGGCCCCCCTTCCTTTAGGGTCTTTTAAGCAAGCCTGAGGAAACAATTACAGATTAGCTCCTCTCCCGGAGGTCTTTAGACTTCAGTAAGCCTCGTTCACTGGAAATTGCTGCATATTCTGGTGGTCGGTACAAACACCTAGTCTGCCTCCGAATTTTCTGGAATCTGAGACTAGTTCCCCTCTTTGGCATTCTTCACGTGTTTCATTTGTCCGTGCCTCTGACACTTACTGAAAAGAAGAAAGGGGGGGAACTGCTTCCCTGGGGTTCCCTTTCAAAGGGCCCTGGCCCAGCGGGGAGCAGCTGCAGCTGTCCAGGGCGAGGCCCCACCTGGCCTGGCCAGGCCCCCAACACCCCCCCCCCCCCCCCCCCCCCCCCCCCCCCCCCCCCCCCCCCCCCCCCCCCCCCCCCGCCCCCGCCCCAGACACCGCGGCCACCACCACCACCACCACCACTACCCCTGCCCCGTGCACCTGGGAATGGGCCCTGGCACAGGTAGGATCTTCCCCCCCACACACCCCAGCCTAAAGAAGCCAGACAGGTTGCTCAAGCCAGCGTCAGGAGGGAACGTCTTTCAGATGAAAGGAAGTCCTGCTGAAGACACACTTTCCCAAGAAAAGGCAAGCTGCCGCATCCCTAGGAGACAGAAGGATGCAGGACTCCCTTCTGAGCGTTAACAAGCCAGTGGGGTGTGTAGGGGTTTCAGAGGGCACATGACAACCTCCTGGTCTCATTTAAAGGGAATTGCTGGCATTTGTGGGGCGAACCACCCCATCCCCCCACCGCGGGGTAGCAGAGAGAGAGGCCCCGATGGAAGAAGGGTATTTATTAGACAAATATCCAATTTTGTCTGCCTGCCTGCTGAATCCCCTGGCTGGCTAATCCAGCCCTATGGGCTGCACTGTGTACAGGGCACTTGTGGGAGTACAAAAAGCATGAAGTATTTGTGTATTTTTCAGTCGGCAGTGCAAACAAGCCAGCTACAGTACAGAGCCTCCAAGACCCCCACAGCCAGGCGAGGAGCCGCTGACCAGTGGCCCTGTGGCCCCCTCTTCCGACCAGGCAACTCGAGGGATTTCCTCAGTCCGACGCTCCCCCCACAAGCGGGCAGGAGCGGCCCTGAGGAAGTGGAGTGGTGCTCCAGAAGGCCTCATCTAATTCCACACACACTTCAAGGTGGGCCAAGTCCAAATTTCCCTCCAAGGCCATGGCCAGGCCAGGGTTAGTGCAAGCTGGAGAGGAGCTTGAGGGTGGGGGTGGGGGGGCGGTTAGGGAGGTTCTGCTGGAGGAGGCTGAACACTGCAAATTCCCCTCAGAACAATTCCCACAGAGGATAAAAACATCCCTACCGGTCCCACCCTGTTCCTCTCCAGCCTGGCCCTGGTATGGGGGTGGGGGGGGATTCTTACTCTCAGCCTCACCCACTGACTTTGCAAACTGACTGCTCTGACCACAGAGGAGAGCTGGCCGGTTCACCCTGAGGGCTAGCTCCTGGGCAGGTGGGCTCTATGCCTCCACGGTGCTCTTTCCGCATTTGTCAGTCTCCCTAGAACCACTAAATAACCTCCCCAAATCAGACTTCTCCAAGCAGCAGGAAAAACACAAGACCATCCTCAAGATGACAGAACATTAACTTCACTTTGCAACTCAGACAAGTGACAACTTTCCTTCTGTCTGGGTCTGAATGGGATTTAAATCTAGGAGAGAACATCCCGACAATTTCCTTCAACCTTCCCTCCGTCTGTGGGAGGGAGAAGCAGCAGGTCCAGGAAAACGAAAGCAAGAAAGCTGAAGGAAGAGGAGCAAGGAGTGCAGTTCGAGGAACCAGCAGCGAGGGAGGCCTAGAAGGCACGCTTCTGCAAGTCTACATTCTACATTCTAGACCTTCCGCCCCAGGGCACACCAGAAGCTGGGAAAAGCCTAAGTAAAGAACATCAAAATTAAAAGCAGCCAAGCATGGCCAGGGTCTCCCTCCCCTCCCCTGGGGGGAGACCAGCCCAGGTAGCCACACAATGAATTGCCTCCCGACGGAGCCACTTCACTGCAAAGCCAAGCTCCCAGGCGCAGGGAGGCCTTACCCCCAGACACTGGGAAGCGCAGAAGGAAACCCCCAGCCAAGGTAAGGAAATGGGCGGGGAGGGGGCTTGTAGGCGAAGTGACCAGAGCAAACAGAGCTCATCAGGGGGACTTGCGACGAGTCCGCCTATCCCTCCGCTTTCCACCGCTGTATATTTTGGGTTTCACAGTTTATTTACTTTACTTTTTGGCACTGAGCCCCCTGAGCATGCCAATACAATATTTGTTTAAACACTATTTTATGCCGCTTGTGAGGGAAACGTTTACTTTCAAATTCTCCAACATCCCCCAGAGCCTCGTCTGCAAACAGCGTATGAGCGTTTTACAACTGCTCCCTTTATCTGAAGCTGTCGGGATTAAACCTTCACACGCCCGGCGAGGGCGGCGGGGCTGGGGCCCAGGATTCCGCCGCGGCCACTGGGCTGCAAAGCCCGCGCCAGAGGCCGTGCACCCAGCGAGATGCCCGGGTTGGGAGGGCAGAGCGGCGCAAAAAACACGCCCCCCCCCCACCCTGCACCAGACTTGCGAAGGGTCTACTTTTCCAGCGGGGATCTACCCAGAGAGCCAAATAAAAAATTACACCGAAAAGAAGGGAGTGGGGAGAGAGAGAGAGACACCCTAGAAAAGGGGGGGCCCGTGGAGGCCCGTAAGCGCCTCCGCCGCGGATCACCCGGCCTGAAGCGCGCGGGCTCCATCCCGAGCTCCTCGCGCTGTAAAAGTCGGGTTTCCTAGGAAATGACAGCAATTACTGCCGGGCTGAAAAGGCGCCGAGTAGAGTGGACTTCCAGCTCCCCGGCGCGGCGGGCGCCCTCACACTCATACACTCACAAGTACACGCTCCCTTCTTCCACCCCTCCCTATCCCCCCTCCGCCCCCGCCCCCGTGCGGGGAAAAAACGCTCCCCTCTCTAAACCCTTAATAGGATTGGCGCCCAACTCTCTCCGCGCCTCTCCCCATCCATCACACACAGATCAAGTTGCAGTAGTGGATTTTTCAAATTCCTCAGCAAATATACTTGTTGAGAGATTGGCCCTTGGGGGGTTGGTGGGGGGGAGATGA
>PISX010006058.1:0-100904 GCA_004024625.1 Mellivora capensis | reverse complement strand
ATCTTTTCTTATGCTTATGTGCCATCCATGTATTTTCTTTGTTGAGGTGTCTGTGCATTTCTTTGCTCCAGTTTTAATTGTGCTGCTTTCTTTTTGTGTGTGCATTAATGAGTTTTGAGGGTTCTTTATTTTAGGTACTTGTTCTTTATTATATGTATGATTTTTTAAAATTATGAAACCAAAATTTATTGAGGTATAGTTGACATATGTCATGTTGGTTTCAGGTGTATAACATAGGGACTCAGCAGTTCCATACATTATGCTTTGCTCACCACATAAGTGTAGTTACCACCTCTCATCATAGAACAGTATTACAATATTATTGATTATGTTCCCAGTGCTATACTTCTTATCCCCATGACTGATTTATACTGTAACTGAGTGTTGGCAAGGATGTGGAGAAAAAAGAACCCTCATGCAGTATTACTGGGAATGTAAATTGGTGTAACCACTGTGGAAAACAGTAAGGAGGTTCCTTAAAAAATTAAAAATAGAAATACCATACAATCCAGTAACCCACTGCCAGTTTTTTATCCAAAGAAAATGAAAACACTTATTTGAAAAGATATATGGACCCCTGTGTTTATTGTAGCATTATTTACAGTAGCCAAGAAATGGAAGAGATGGGATAGATCAGGTAGATGTATGATTTACAAAGATTTTCTCCCAGTCTTTGTCTTCTCAGTCTCTTGACTGTATCTTTGGAAGAACAGAAATGTTTAATTTTGTTAAAGTCCAATTTATAAGTTTTTTTCTTTTATGGAGTGCACTTCTGGTATATCTCTAGGAAGTCTGCTTAACCCCAGGTCAAAAAGATTTTTTTCCTCTTATATTTTCTTTTAAAAGCTTATAGTTTTAGTGTTTCACATTTAGATCCATAATCCATTTTGAATTAACTTTTGTGTATGGTATGAGATTTTGGTTTAGGTTCATTTTGTTTTGCCTGTGGATGTCCAGTTGTTCCATTTCATTTGTTGGGAAGGCTATCCTTTCTCCATTGAATTGCTTTGAGCACCTTTGTCAAGAATCAGTTGAGTGTATGCATCTATTTCCAGGTCTATTTTGTTCCACTAATATACGTATCTATTCCTCTGCCCAGTACAACGATTATTGTAGCTATATATAGTAAGTCTTGCCATCAGGTAGAGTGATTCCTCTCATTTAAATCTTTTTATAAATGGTTTTCTTATTCTTTTGCCTTTTTCTTTAAGATTTTTTTATTTGACAGACAGAGATCACAAGCAGGCAGAGAGGCAGGCAGAGAGAAAGGAAGGAAAGCAGGCTCCCTGCTGAGCAGAGAGCCCGATGCGGGGCTCAATCCCAGGGCCCTGAGACTGTGATCTCAGCCGAAGGCAGAGGCTTAACCCACTGAGCCACCCAGGCGCCCCCCCCTTTTTTTTAAAGATTCTTTTGCCTTTACACATAAATTTTATTGTTTTATTTTTTTAAGATTTTATTTATTTGACAGAGTGGTAGAGAGCACAAGTAGGCAGAGGGAGAGAGGGAAGCAGGCTCTCTGCTGAGCAGGGAGCCCAATATGGGGCTCAATCCCAGGACCCTGGGGTCATGACCCCAGCTGATGGCAGACGCTTAACCGACTGAGCCACCCAGGAGCCCCTGCACATAAATTTTAGAAGAGTATTTATATCTACAGAAAAGTCTTGCCGGGATTTTGATAAGAATTGAGGTAAATGTATAGATCAATTTGGGGGAAAATTGGCATAATTATTGATTCCATCTTATTATTAGTACATACTGCTCTCTCATTCTTTTTAATGTATTCCATAGCATAGATATATGTATCTTAATTTACTTAACTTATAAATACCCCCTATTGGGTATTTAAAGTATTTCTATAATGCTGGCTTGTGAACAGCTTTTCACTATTTTTATATTTCATTTATATCATTGTGCATTTATAGGAGTATTTTTTTAGGAAATTTTGATCTGTGTTCTAAAATTGTGTTCTAGGGACGCCTGGGTGTCTCAGTGGGTTAAAGCCTCTGCCTTCGGCTCAGGTCATGATCTCAGGGTCCTGGGATCAAGCCCCGCATCGGGCTCTCTGCTTAGCAGGGAGTCTGCTTCCCCCTCTCTCTCTGCCTGCCTCTCTGCCTACTTGTGATCTTTCTCTCTGCCAAATAAATTGTTTTATTTTTTTTTAAGATTTTATTTATTTATTTGTCAGAGAGAGAGAGAGTGAGCACAGGCAGACAGAGTGGCAGGCAGAGGCAGAGGGAGAAGCAGGCTCCCCGCCGAGCAAGGAGCCCGATGTGGGACTCGATCCCAGGACACTGGGATCATGACCTGAGCCGAAGGCAGCTGCTTAACCAACTGAGCCACCCAGGCGTCCCGATAAATTGTTTTAAATGTTAAAAAAATTGTGTTCTAAAAATCTGTACACCTATTTATAGTGAAAAACAACAGTGAAGAGAATGCCTGTTTGCCTTCGACCTCTATGACATCGGGAATTAGCAATGTTTAAAAATCTTTGCCAATGGAATTATTTCTGTAAAATTCGTATATAACTTAAACTAAACTTTTCCATCTTAAAAAATTACATGCTTGTTTCAAAAAAAATATATCAAGCCATACAGAATTGCATTAAATGAAAAGGAAAAATCTTCCTGTCTTTCTCCTTTTCCCATCCCATTTCCAGGGTGGCCACTGTCAGGTTTGGGATGAAGCATGGACTTTTTTCTATACATACCATATACTTTTTTCTTTTTTTGACAAAAGAAATCATATATTTACATTCCGTTCTACAGTTTTCTTTTTTTCACTTGATAATGTGTTATGGACAATTTTCATTCATGTATGTGATCTTGTTTAAGTAAAATCTGTTCATATGTGACTCAAAGAAAAAAGAGCTCAATGAATGTCATTATGAATGCTTCTGCAATAAACATCTAGAATGGCTTTCCACTTTAAAAAAAATACTATGGCTGAAGTCGAGGGAGATTGCACAGTGGTAACTGATTTTTCATTTTTATGAGACTGCTGCTTTCTTTGTTCCAGAATTCAGTTTCTCCTTATATTTGGTAGGGAGTAGACATATGATGTCCATAACTTGCTAGCCCTCTTCTCTTATGTACTGTATTGAGAAGTAGATAGTGATACAGCAACCTGGTATAAGCAGCACCTCACTGAAATCTCATACTTGTATGAGTGAGATAGTATATTATGCTAATAAGCAAATATGCACCAGAATATATTAAGGCTACAACAAAGTCCACATTTAAAAAATATCACTGGGGAAAATAAAGGTTATTATTTATTAAAAGAAAAAGGAGACAGAAGGAAAAAATGGGCTTTCTTTCAGCTCTGGAGTTTCTGTAATATATTTTCAAGGCACCTCTGTGGTGCCAGGAGAAACCAAACAAAGCCTTAGCATGAGGGGTACAAATCCGTGTTAACTTCCTCCATGGTTATTCTTTATAAGCTGTTGAAGTTGGCATCATGTAAAGTCGGGCCAAGAGTATAGGAAGAAAAATGGCCACAGGTAGACTTAGTGGCCTACATCAAATAAGTGATTGTTGTAACCTTCATGAAGGCAGGAATCATGTCTGTCTTATATCTTTAGTGTTCAGGGTAGTGTTTGGCACATAGTAGACGCTCAATATATATCTGCTGAACGAACTAATGGCTGAAGGTAGAGGTTCAGTACCAGGAAGGAGTGCAGAGTGGTGCTCCAGAGGCCATGGGATTGGAGTTTTAATAGGGAAGAAGCAAATATCAGTTGCAAATATGACACGGGTCTTCTGAGGTCAAGTATGAAAAATGTTCACCAGATTTGGCAGTTAGCATATCACTGTTGACTTGATGAGAACAATTTTAATGAAGTGTTCTTTAACATGGATCTGTTTTCTGACACATTGCTACTTTCTGTACAGTCCCTTAGTACTTTGTATGGTATTGAAATTGTGTTTGTATGATCTTTGAGCCCATGAAAGGCATCAACTACAAGGACCTGTTTTTCTGTTTGTTTGTTTGTTTTTTTAATTTTTACCTTTGTATCACCAGAGCCTGGTGCTTTACTTGGCTTATAGTAAGAGGCCTATTGTGAATTTTAAATTCTATTCTACAGGAAAAGGTGTTTTGAAGTTGCTGTGTTGTCATTTTTCCAGTGGTTGTATAGACATGAGGTGACTGTGTTTATTTAGCCAAGGCTGTATATGTATTTTTAAGTTGCTGAATGGAATGGTTGGTTATTTGGGAAAGAAAAAAGTGTTTTCAGGTTCTTTTTTTAAAATTAACATAAGTGTATTATTAGTTTGAGGTAGAATTTAGTGACTCATAAGTTGCGTATAATACCCAGTGCTGTTTCATTAAGTACTTTCCTTAATGCCTACCACCCAGTAATCCCACACCCCTACTCATCTCCCCTCCAGCAAGCCTTAGTTTGTTTCCTGTGGTTAAGAGTCGCTTATGGTTTGTCTCTCTCAGTTTTGGTCTTATTTTAATTTTTCCTTCCCTTCCCTTATATTCATCTGTTTTGTTTCTTCAATTCCACGAATGAATGAAATCATACGGTATTTGTCTTTCTCTGACTTCTTTCGCTTAGTATAATACCCTCTAGTTCCATCCCTGTTGTTGGAAATAGCAAGAGTTCGTTCTTTTTGATGGCTGAGTAATATTCCTGTGTGTGTGTGTGTGTGTGTGTGTGTACACACCCACACATACCCACACCACCTATTTTTCATCCATTCATCTGTCAATGGATATCTGAGATCTTTCCATTTTTGGCTATTGTGGACATCGCTGCTGTAAACATCAGGGTGCCCATGCCCCTTTGATTCACTGTGTATCCTTTGGGTAAATACTTAGTGCAGTTGCTGGGTTGTAGGATTACTGTATTTTTAACTTTCTGAGGAATCTCCATACTGTTTTCCAGAGTGGCTGCATTTTCAGGTTCTTTAGGACTTTTTGTCAGATAGGTTCTGAATGTAAATCCTACCCTTGTCCAGTGAGATTTATTACCCCAGTTCCCCTCTGGATAGTTTGTAGCTTCTTGAGTTTCTAATCCAGATTCTGAGTAAGATTCTGTTACTCTGGTTTGATAGATCAGACCTGTTATCTTAGAAACCAAACATCTTAATTTGCATTCGATCCACATTCTACATAATGTAAAGAGCCTAGCTATAGTCTGAAAGATTAGATTTACTTCTCTTTTTACCTTTCTAGACCTAGTTTGAGATAAATATCTAAGAATTGAGAGTTCAAGCTTACTGTCTTTGGGATCTGCAGACTACATGTAGTTTCTTTAGGAATTAGCTGTGTGGATTTTTCCCCTCTCTTTCTCTTTTTAAATCTGACACTGATTTTTTTAAAGACGCTTTCTACTGATACTGGGGTTTGATTTGATTTTTTAATTTTAATGATTCACATTGGAACACATGGACGTCCCCCTGCACCATTCACTGTCAAGATAATGCTTTATGCTTGTTTTGGCAGAGAACTCATGTTCTTAGGAGGAAGGTTATTTTTAGTTTTGGTGGAAAGATTCTCAAAGGAAATGTGAACTTAAGAGTGATCACAAACGTCCTTCTCTTCTTGGTTGTGCAGGACCGCTCACCAACTTGACTGGTATTTTTCACTGAAACCTTTCAGATAGCAGTAATACTTGCTTTCCCTTTCTAACTAGAACCGTAAAGCTTGTAACTTTATTCTCACATCACTAAAGAGGTAAATCAACCTAGAAATGACAAAAAGAATGTTCTTGATTTGGGTGGGAAATCAGCTTTCCAAAGCTGTCGTTGGAATTACCACTATTTAAGGACATGTGGGTTTGAATTCTGTGTGATTCTGTAGGTTACTACCAATCCTTATTTGGAATAAGACAAAGTATAAATTGATTTCCTTGACAAGACATTTGCAGTTGCCTTGCTGATTTAATAAGGAGAGAGGAAAAGCAAAGTATATTTGGAAAAATATTTCTTTTTGTAAATGGGTAGCTTATTCTCCTGTAGGGCACAGTGATAATTCATAGAGCGTCTTATCTTTCATATTCGTTTTTGTGTTGTTTTGGAAATCACTTTTTCAAAAATTAATTTTAGTTTTCTGTGTGGAAGTGGTGTGGTTATAGACTCCTTTGAGAGTCTGAGGAAAAGCCATGGATTTTCCACCTTGAAAACTGTTACCACATACAGAATTTTCTTTACAGTTTCAGGACATTCATGGATCTCTTTCTCTCATTACCACCCGTTCAAGAATTCCTGGGATAAGAAACATCGGGTATCTTTTCCCTTTTTGAGGGGGGTGTACATTTATTTATGTATTTATTGAAGTGTATTGACATACAACGTTACATTAGTTTCAGGAGTACATAAGGGTTTGACAATTCTATACATTATGCTCACTGCAGTAGGTGTAGTCATGTCTGTCAGCTTATGGTATTACAATATTATTGACTATTCTCTGTGTCATATTTTTCATTTCTGTGACTTACTTATTTTATAACTGGAAGTTTGTACCTCTTAATCCCCTTCCCCTCTTTTGCCCATGCTCCCACCTACCTCCCCTCTGGTTCATTCTCTGTATTTAAGAGTCTGTTTTATGTTTGCTTGTTCATTTGTTTTCGTTTTTTTAGGTTCCACATGTAACAAAACAAAAAAACTTTTATTAAAAGTACTTCAATTGGGGTACCTGGGTGGCTCAGTGGGTTAAGTCTCTGCCTTTGGCTCAGGTCATGATCTCAGGGTAGTGGGATTGAGCCCTGCATCGGGCTCTCTGCTCAGCAGGGAGCCTGCTTCCCCCCCTCTCTCTTTGCCTACTTGTTATCTCTCTCTCTCTGTCAAATAAATAAAATCCTTAAAAAAAATCATTAAAAAAAAAAGTACTTCAAAACTGCTTTGCATATAGTAGAGTAACAGAGTTAAATAGCCAAACCCTCTGTAACACTTGAGGGTATACACTGTTAAAAATGGAGGACACAGGGGTGCCTGGGTGGCTCAGTGGGTTGAGCCTCTGCCTTCAGCTGAAGTCATGATCTCAGGGTCCTGGGATCGAGCCCCGCATCGGGCTCTCTGCTCATCAGGAAGCCTGCTCCCCGCCCCCACCCGCATGCCTCTATGCCTACTTGTGTTCTCTCTCTCTGTCAAATAAATAAATAAAATCTTTTTAAAAATGGAGGACATAGGGGTGTCTGGGTGGCTCAGTGGGTTAAGCTTCTGCCTTTGGCTCAGGTCATGGTCCCAGGGTCCTGGGATAGAGCCCCACATCGGGCTTTCTGCTCAGCAGGGAGCCTGCTTCCCCCTCCACCTCTGCCTGCTTCTCTGCCTACTTGTGATTTAAAGTGTTTTTTCTTAAGATTTTTTATGTGTTTATTTGAGAGAGAGAGAAAGTTGAGAGAGAGCATGAGAGGAGAGAGGGTCAAAGGGAGAGGCAGATTCCCTGCTGAGCAGGGAACCGGATCTGGGACTCAGTCCCAGGACCCCAGGTTCGAGACCTGAGCTGAAGGCAGTTGCTTAACCAACTGAGTCACCCAAGTGCCCCAAGTGTGTTTTTTAAAATATATTCTGGGGTTATTATTAGCAGGTGTTTCTCTAGAGTTGCATGTTGCAAAGAAAATGGGGACGGAAGAGGTCCCGTCTTCAAAATGGTTAAGAGAGAAAATTGTGCAGATGTAGAAAACACTTTTCCCTGTGTTTTATTTTTTTTTAAGATTTTATTTATTTATTTTGACAGACAGAGATCACAAGTAGCCAGAGGCAGGCAGAGAGAGATGGGGAAGCAGGCTCCCCGCTGAGCAGAGAGCCCAACGAGGGGCTCAATCCCACCATCCTGAGATCATGACTTGAGCCGAAGGCAGAGGCCCAACCCACTGAGCCACCCAGGTGCCCCTTTCCTGTGTTTTAAATGAGAGCAGTGAGATGTTAAAGGGTTAGTTAGTTTAGGTTTAGGTCTCAAAACCAGTTCAAGTAAGGTCTAAATTCTTCAATTATAGGCTGGAATTATAGCCACAAGGCAAGTCCCCGTAAGTAGAAGAGTCACTGTACCCGAAGAAGCTGACATTGTATTGGCTTGATGAGGGAGGCCTGTAGACTGTGTACAGCCTGTTTGCCCTAGTGTCACACGTTACTCTCAACATGAGCAAGCTTTCTGATAACGTCTGCAGTCTGTCTCCTATCAGTATTTTGAGGACCAGCCTACTGGTGGCCCTAGAAGATTAGAACTCTGGAAACTTGAGCTGCAGTCTTATCACTCAAACTGTTCTTGATGGTGAGCCAGCTCTGGCTGTCTTTATATGTGTCCTGAATATCTTGATGGTTGACTGTGTTTTCTTTCTGGTTTGTTTGTGTTTGGCATGGTCAGCTTGTGTGAGGATACCATTTTTATTGCCTCTTTGAAAGAACAGATGTCCTATCTGAGGTTTTAACTGAAAGAGACTTCGTTGTTCATATAATAGCTTGTAATAATCAGATTAGGTCTGGCATGAAAGTGGCACATATATACATAGTATATTTTTTATCCCATGCACCCTAATAAATAGTAGGTCTAATTAGGGATCACCTCCTCTGTGAAGCCTTTCCTAAATCCTTTTTCTTTCTCACTGCCCAGAATTGGCCACTTCTTCCTCTGTGCCTCTACTGAACCCTGTATGAATTTTTCCCTTCATTATATTGCCCTATTTGTTTATAGTCTGTCACTGGACGAGACCATAAGCTTCTTGAGGATGTGGTCTATATCGTTCTCCTTTCTGCCTGGCACATAGAAGGTACTCAAAAATGTTTTAAGAATGAATGCATGGGTGAGGGGTGCCTGGGTGGCTCAGTGGGTTGGGCCTCTGCCTTTGGCTCAGGTCATGATCCCATGGTCTTGGGATCGAGCCCCGCATCGGGCTCTCTGCTCAGCGGGGAGCCTGCTTTCCTTCTTCTCTCTCTGCCTGCCTCTCTGCCTACTTGTGATTTCTGTCTGTCAAATAAATAAAATCTTTAAAAAAAAAAAGAATGAATGCATGGGTGAATGACCAGAATATTAAAGAACATTAAAGTCAGGGATTAAAAACTCAAATGCCGGGGCAACTGGGTGGCTCAGCGGGTTAAGCCTCTGCCTTCGGCTCAGGTCATGATCTCAGGGAGCCTGCTTCTCCCTCTCCCTCTGCCTGTCTCTCTGCCTGCTTGTGATCTCTCTATCAAATAAATAAATAAAATATTTTAAAAATAAATAAATAATAAAAACTCAAATGCCTTCAGGGTCCAGGCAAAAATGAGTTAAGCAGACCTGGTAGGGAGGACGATAGCCTGCAAAACACATGCCTTATCTAAAAGGGGCAGCTGCTTCTCAGCTCCAGCCCATCGGTGCTTTGTGGGGATGATGACTCTGTGTTACCACATCTTTTTTAAGAGAAGCCAGATATTTGGGTTTTTATATGAAATTTCTCAGTTAACTAAATATTGTCAAATAATGAAGATTTTCCTAAAAACTTTTTATTGAGGTATAATTTATACACAGAAAAGTGTATATGTTATAGGTATACTGCTCAGTCTGACTTCACAGACTGCAGTGATTTTTTTTATGTGGGCCAGACAAAACTGGATTGACTTGCCAGCCAGCCGTCTGCAGCTTATGACAAAGACTGTATCGGGAACAGTATTGGCTAGTTAAGAATCACTTGATAGGGGCGCCTGGGTGGCTCAGTGGGTTAAAGCCTCTGCCTTGGGCTCAGGTCATGATCCTGGGGTCCTGGGATCGAGCCCCGCATCGGGCTCTCTGCTCAGCAGGGAGCCTGCTCCCCCCCTCCCCCGCCTGCCTCTCTGCCTACTTGTGATCTCTGTCTGTTGAATAAATAATTAAATTTTTAAAAAAAAATCACTTGATAGGTAAAAGTGTCTCGGAGCGGAGTGTAGAATTGATTTGGATTATGATTCAAAGGTAAAGGAAACTTCATGAAACAATTGGTGAATTTAAATGTTGACTGGCTGTTTAATAATATTACACAATTATTGTTAATTCTTTCAGATGTAATATAGCTGGTCTGGTGTGAAAAAATATATATATATATACATTCAATTTTTTAGAGCAGTTCAGGGAACAGTTGAGTGGAAGGTACAGAGTTCTTATAGACCCCCCCTACCTCCACACGTGCATAGCCTCTCCCATTATCAACATCCCCTAGCAGGTGGTGCGTTTGTCATAGTTGATAAACCTACAATGACACATCATAATGGCCCAAAGCCCATAGTTTACATTAATTACGGGTGAGATAAATGAATCAATGCTGGAATTTGCTTCAGAATAATTTGGGAGGAGTGTAAAAGTTGAGGTGTAAGTGAAACAGGATTGACCATGTATTGACAATCATTGAAGCTGGGTAATGGGTACATGGAAGTTCATCATATTGTCTCTGTTTTTGTATGTGTTTGAACTCCTCCACCTCTAAAAGTAGAGCAAGAGCCCAAGATGAAGCCGGGGCACGGTTTTTCGGGTCTAGGATAATATGGGACACTACTGCTGGTGGCAGAAGTAAATTTATGGAACTGAAGTCTGCAAAAGTCATGGCATTTTTCTTTTTTCTTTTGTAGGGCCTGAAAGTCAGTATACTAAGACTGCTCAGGAGATTGTAAATGTCTGTTACCAGACACTGACTGAGGTAGGTGGTAAAGAGGAGGTCTTCTTGGGATGTAGCATTCTGGAATATCTTTGTTCCCTTGGGTGGAAGTCTTCCCTGCCTATCTCATTTTCATATGTAACCTCCCACCCCATATCCCTCATTTCCTTTCCTGCTTTATTTTCCTACCTGGTGCTAAACATTTTTAATAAACTATATGATTATTTACTTTAATTATAATATGCGACCTGTCACTAGAAGAAGCTCCATGAAGACAAGGATTTTTTTGGTCTGCTTTGTTTACCTTTATTTTATTTTGTTTACTAAGTAGGCTCCACGCCTATCGTGGGGCTCAGACTCACAACCCTGAGATCAACAGTTGGATGCTCTCCCGACAGCCAGCCAGGCACCTTCAGTGCCTAAAACATACATTCAGTGAATTCACTAATTTTCTTTATTTCTCAGTATGATGAGCATTTGACTCAACTTGAGAAGGATATTTGTACAGCTAAGGAAGCAGCTTTGGAGGAAGCAGAATTAGAAAGCTTGGACCCAATGACCCCAGGGCCTTATACACCTCAGGTAAGTCTGAAGACTAGGAACTGCCTCTTAGAGTTTTCTTATTGGTTTGGGGGAATTGGAAGCATGTTAACAGATATGTTTACTGAGATACCCTTCTTCTCTGTCCTTCCTCTTCATATGCCTTTCGTGTGCTTTCTTGTCTTCTCAAAGGCTAAGGTGAGTGAGGGCCATGGGTCTTGGTGGCCTTGTTGAAATCAGAAGAAGCAGGTGTGGGATGAATGAGTGGGGTGGGGGTCTTAGTTGTTTGGGCAGTGTTTAGGAATACCAGATTCCTGACTGCTATGGCCATAGGTATCCTCTTGAGTCTCTGGAGTTCCCTTGCCCATGAATTGGGGTTCTAGGATATCCCTAGAGGATAGAATTCTCAATTAAAGGCATTGGCCACATTGTTCCTGTGCCTCATAGATGTCCGATTACTCATTCCTTCAGATGTGTCTCAGTGTAGCTTAGATGTCACCCATTTTCCTGGATTGACTCCCTCTGCTTGTAAATGAGGACAGGTAACATTTATAATGTTCTTAAAGTTACATGTCACAAGAGTAGGGAGCAGGATTAAAAGGGAATTTTTAGTCTTTGTGTTCTGTCACTTGAATATATTGGAACATAAGCATACGTTTCCATATTTGAAGACTAGGACTTAGCAGAATATAGCTGGTGCTTTTGGTTTCTTTGTTGAAGGCACTATGGTAAAGTGGGAAGTATGAATTTTGGCAGTAAAACAGGCCTGGGTTTGAATCTTAGCTCTCCTCTTACCTAGCTTTGTGAACTTGGGAAGTTAGCTTAAATGCTCTCAGTCTCCTTTTCTGTAAAATGTACTTTTCAAGATTGTTATAAACATTAAATGAGTTAATTTGCTTGGCACGTAGGAGACGTTCAATAAATGTTTCCTTGTCTGTATGAAAATTGTCTACAAAGTTCTCAGACTTCCTTTCAAATTTTACCAAATATTTTAATGCAGAATTCTCCCAATTCCCACTGGAAAACTTTTTTTTTTTTTTTTGAAAACTTGTTTTCATTCTGCTCTGAACTGATACTGCTGCCTGTATGACCCCTGCTGGATTACTGCTGTTTGTATTTCATGCACTCTTCCTGTCTTACCTTTTACTCTCTCTCACCCCAAAACCTAGGTTACTGAGGGGCCAAGTATAAAGAGCCCTAAGATACTACTTCCAGGCCCAGAACAAGGAAAGGCTCTTGGAGTATGTGGGCAAATTGGGTCCAGGGGGCTTGGGTGAGTGATGTTGCCCAGAAAGGCCCTTTTTGCTTATACGCCCACAGCTCCCACGAGGTCCTTTCTGGTAAGTTAAAGCCTGGGTTTTAGCTATCACTTCTCAGAAGAGTCTCACCGCTGAGTAGCACCTGCTTAGCTCTAATCAATGACAGCATAAACCTAGTCCTTCGGTGAGTCAGCGCCTTAGACCTAGAGGTTATCTTCCTTTCTTTCCTGCTCCTCCCACACTTTCTCAGGTAGCTGAGGAAAGCCTGGCAACTGTTCTCTCTTCTGAGCAGTTGCTGTCATTCAGTACAGTTAGAGGGTACCCTGTGAAGAGCAGGGTGCAGATAGCGCCTCTTCGTTACTCCAGTTCACCCTCTCATCGTTGCCTTCACTCGTATGTGCACACGGTGGAACAGTAAGCCCCATGTATTTTCTCTTAGCCTGAGGACGATGCCCCTGAGTGATTGTCCTTATTCATCACTACTTTCCAACCCAGTGTTATCAGAGGGTTTGTCATAATTCTGGTTGTATGGAAATATTACAGTAATCTTACTTTACTTCCAGCCCTAAACAGTGGTAGTCAGTACCGCGTTTTCACTCAGCTGTTCCCACCAGGCTTGAATTACACCCTACATTGCACCTAACACTTGATCTAAAATTGCTCACTTTGCAGTTTCCTACTAGCTCCTCATTCCCTGACTTTCTCTTCTGTTCAACTACTAGTTGACCTACTCTGTAGTGCTTTAAATTCTGTGTTACCTCTTTTTCCAAAACCCTCTTCAGTCATCCTTGTTTGTTTGCTTTTAAAAACACCCAACAAAGTAACATATATGTGGGGTTCATTGGAAAATACAAAGGAGAAATAAGTGGTGCCTGGGTGGCTCAGTCATTAAGCGGCTGCCTTCAGCTCGGGCCGTGATCCCAGGGTTCTGGGATCGAGCCCCGCATCGGGCTCCCTGCTCAGCAGGGAGCCTGCTTCCTCTCCCACTCCCCCTGCTTCTGTTCCCTCTCTTGCTGTGTCTGTCAAATAAATAAATAAAATCTTTTTTTAAAATGCTTTATTTATTAGAGAGAGAGATCACAAGTAGGCAGAGAGGCAGGCAGAGAGGGGTGGGGGAGGCAGGCAGGCAGGCTCTCTGCTGAGCAGAGAGCCGGATGTGGGGCTCGATCCCAGGACCCTGAGACCATGACCTAAGCCGAAGGCAGTGGCTTAACCCACTGAGCCACCCAGGCGCCCCAATAAATAAAATCTTAAAGAAAAAAAAAGAGAAATAAGTTACCGCGAGTTAAGTCCACCAGTCCAAAAGAACCAGCCACTGTGAACATTTTGGTGTGTTTCTTTCAAATCTGTGGGGGGGGGTGTGTATGTGCCCGCACACGCCTGCTCACGCACATGCACATGTACACACCAAGGTATGTAGACACTTTTAAAGTGAAATTGGTCAGTATGATTTTGTGTCTTACTGTTTTCACTTCACATTATGTTACGGACATTTTACCTCATACGTCTTTGAAAACATGGTTTTTAAATAGCTACATTATATTTTTACCCCCCAGAGTTTTAGAGAATGCTTTCCTACTTCTCCAGCCTGTTCTTTATCAGTTCCTTCTGCCCTCCTGTCACTGAAAAGTCCATTTGCTAAATCCCTCATCTCTTCAGAAGAGGGAAGAGGGAAAGGATCTATAATTTATTGAATTACAAATTATCTTCATTCTCCCAACAGCCTCAAGAGGCAGACATTATCATCCATGTTTTATAATTGAGGAAACCAAGGCTTAGAGTGATTAAATAGTTTGTTAAAGTTACTCAGCTAGCAAGTGGTGGAGCGAGGACTCAAACCCAGGGTATTTTGTTCCAAAGCCCATATTGTTTTGTTTTGTTTTGTTTTTTTACCACACCATTTTGCCTCATAGCATCCTCTGATAAGCTCACAAACTATTAACCCACTACATGCTCTTGTTGGGGTTGGAATTCCTTTATGCAATTTCCCATTAGAGGCCTCTAAACCAAACAGTCAAAATTGCGCAGGTATGAAGCCCTAGGCCTGCCAACAATAAGACAAGGCTTAGAAGACACTAGGTTATTGACCAGAAAGACTGTCGAGACATAGAATTGTCCCACAGCTTTGATGTTTTTCTGCTTCAGGCTTCTGATCTGAGTCAAACATCAGATTCCTCTCTGCTAGAATGAGCAAACATTTGTAGGATTCCCCAAAACCTGCCCATAAAGCTGTGTCAAACTGTTTCTCTTTAAATGGATTGCTCTGCATGACCTTTTTCTGCAGTGAGTGCTCCAAAGGGGAGTTCTGGATTTCTTACTCCCTTTCCTAAACAGAAGCTAAGTTGTACATTTATGCCGCAGCCTCCTGATTTGTATGACACCAACACGTCCCTCAGTATGTCTCGAGATGCCTCTGTATTTCAAGATGAGAGCAGTATGTCTGTCCTGGATATTCCCGCTGCCTCTCCAGAGAAGCAGGTGACGCAGGTAGGATGTTCTCCTTCTTGTTGCGGCATTGGTAATGTGCTTTGGTGTGAGGAGTGGGAAAGTGATGATGTTGATACATGACATGCATCGTGAATGATCGGGTCCCTTTGGCCCTGGGCACAAAGGCTTAGAAGTGGGTTTTCTAGGTGGGTTGGTGGCAGGTCACATGACCAGCATTGTCTTCTGTCTGTCCCCCTGGGCAGAGTCAGGCACAACAGCTCCTCAGGAAAGGCACAAGTATGAAAAGTGTATGAGGCATCAGAGCAACCTCACAGGTGACTAGAAAGACCAATTGCATTCAGAGACAGAGTTCAAAATAATTGGCCCTGCTACCGTACTGTATGGATGCTGTGATCTAAGTTAAAATTATTTATAAAATTAAATTAAATTTTTAAAAATTGGCCTGTTCTAGAGTGCCCGAAGATGCTCCTGATCTGAAGCCAAAAATCCTATCAGCTGCTCTCAGTCAGGCTTCCACTGGAGAGTACAAAACCCAGGAGAGTTTTTCTATCCCGAAGAGTCCTAACGGAAGCTAAGGAAAGCTTGGGTTAGGAAGGAAGAGTCTCCTTGTGATGATACAGCAAGAGCAGACCAAGGACCTTCCTATTCGGGTTTTTTGTTTCTTGTTGGTTTGTTGTTTTTGGTTTTTTTTTTTTTTTAACTCAACCAGTGATTTCCAAAGAATGGGGAAAAGCACACATGCCTTGAGCTGTGTAAACAGCCCCCACTAGCTGTGGGGTTGGCTGGGATGTCAGGGAGGAGCATCCGGCCTGGGTAAGAGCCCGTGGTTAACTCCTACAGGCACGTCCCTCAATGATGTGCTGTTTGTGTTCCTTACTCAGATGCACCAGGGCCGAGGTAGGCTGGGCGAGGAAGACTCTGATGTAGATATTGAAGGGTATGATGATGAGGAGGAGGATGGGAAACCTAAGACTCCAGCCCCAGTGAGTATGCTTCCAGAAGGCTTATGGTTACGTTACACCCTCGTACAATAGGAGCCCCACTAGCACAGGGCAGGCCAAATCCCAAGTTGATATCAGAGAGTCCGTAGTGAGGCCCAATCAGACTTTAATCCTTGGAAAATTAGCTAAACGAATTCATTCACCAGTTACTTACCTTCTTGTGAGGCAGCAAGGGGGGTGCTGGTGGTGGCTTCTGGTCTCTTACTTGGTCGATTGATGGGACTCTGACCCCAACTGGTCTCATTCAGGAAGGCGAAGATGCAGATGGCGATCTTGCTGATGAAGAGGAAGGAGCCGTGCAGCAGCCTCAAGCCAGTGTCCTATACGAAGACCTGCTTATGTCTGAAGGAGAAGATGATGAGGAAGATGCTGGGAGTGACGAAGAAGGAGACAATCCTTTCTCTGGTAAGTCTTGTCCGTGGCTTCTGTTCTAAGTAGCTCACCATTGCACCCTGAGGACTGGATAGGAAACTCTGGGCCACGTGTGCTTTTACCAGAAACTGTTCTTTTCTTGAAGTCTCATTAATAGACCCAGAGTCCTGAGTGCTCACGGGATGAGGACCTTCATCAGCCTTTGAGGAAGTAAAGAAATGTAACATAGAAGTTCAAAAGGTGATCGTGGAAGAGGCAATGCCTCAGTAGCATCTTTGACTTGAATATTTGATAAAGAAGAGGAAAGAGGTGTTGTGTTTATAATAGGGAAGTGGGGGGGATAAGGAAATAAAATCCTGCTTTACTCAGCCGTAAGAAAGAATGAGATCCTGCCATTTTTGGTGAAATGGATGGACCTAGAGGGTATAACGTTGAGGTAAATAAATCAGAGAAAGACAAAATACCACATGATTTCACTCATATGTGGGATCTAAAAAACCGAACAAAGCAGAAACAGACCCCTAAGTACGGAGAACAAACTGATGATTTCCAGGGTACAGTGGGGTAGGGGGTTTGGGCAGATGGGTGTGAAGGGGAGAGGGAGATCTAGGCTTCCAGTTACGGAATGAATAAGCCACGGGAATAAAAAGCACAGCATATGGAATGTAGTCCGTGATATTGTAATAGTATTGCACGTTGACAGATGGTAGCTACATAGCGTGCAGTGCTGTATGTATTGCCAAACCACTGTGTTGTAATCCTGAAACTAATAACATTGTACGTCAACTATCCTTCGCTTAAAAAAAAAAAAGATCCTACTTAGTTTATTTTGTCAATTAATGTCAATGGCAGGAAAAGTACAGGAGAGGATTGGGGGAAAAACGAGACTGGACTGAGATGAGAAAAGGAAGTGGTTATTTGGGTTCTGTTTCCAAACTGTGGTCTTGCTGATGTTGGCCCGAGGCCCCCCTCCGAAGTGAGGAGTCCAGGCGGGGTGCCTGTGTAGATGGAGGGCAGGAACTGTTTTGGAAAGACCAAGCCAAAGATGGCAGTTCTGTCCATCTTATCTCAGGACCGTTGTCTTTTCACAGCTATCCAGCTGAGTGAAAGCGGAAGTGACTCTGATGTGGGATCCAGTGGGATAAGACCCAAACAGCCCCGCATGCTTCAGGAGAACACAAGGATGGGCATGGAAAATGAAGAAAGCATGATGTCCTATGAGGGAGATGGTGGGGAGGCTTCTCATGGTTTGGAGGACAGCAACATCAGGTAATCGGCAGCAACACGCTCCAGGGCTGTGGCCTCAGGGCCCAGCTGTGATGGCAGAGGGCCCAGCCTCAGATTACTTTCATCCATCAAACGTTTCCACAGCTCCCTCTAGGGCCAGGCATTGTGCCGGGCCCCTGGGGAGACACAGAGGAGCAAGCCATATCCTGCCCTCGAGGAACTCACAGTCCGGTGGAAGAGACCGATAACAAACAAAATCATTGCAAGTACAGTGTGCTGAGTGCAGAGTGCCAAGTTGCCGCTGAGGAGGGGACATCTCCCTCTGCTTGGAGGGAGCAGGGAAAGCATGGAAGATGAGGGAACATGGACCTGGCAGTAAGGCCAAATAGGAGTCTGCTAAGTAGAAAAGTGGCAGGAGGTGAGGACCCTTAGAGACGGAACAGTAGGTCCAAAGGCACAGAAATATACCAAAGGATGTTCCAGGGTGAAGGGAGGTTGTGGGGAGTTGTGGCTCCGGAAGCAACAAGGCATTTTATCGTTGAGGACCTTACGTGACACGTTAAGACACTTGGAGCTTGGGTAATAGGAATCATCACTTCAAGGAGAAAGAAGTAACGTCGGATTTTTATGTTCAGTAACTCTAGGGTAGTGGTAAGGATTTCAAATGGGATCTGTTAGAAGTTGGGGAAAGGAAGGGACATATTTAAGAGCTATTTAGATGATAGATCAGTTGGATTTGGGAGATACAGACATAAAATGAATGGGAATGTCACTGGGAGAGGGAAGTGGAAAGAGCAGGTATTCGATGAGGTAGGAAAGGAGGAAAAAATGAATTTGTCTTTGGACATGTTAGATTTTTTTTTTTAAATTTCTTTTCAGCGTAACAGTACTCATTGTTTTTGCACCACACCCAGTATTCCATGCAATGCGTGCCCTCCCTAATACCCACCACCTGGCTCCCCCAACCTCCCACCCCCCGCCCCTTCAAAACCCTCAGGTTGTTTTTCAGAGCCCATAGTCTCTCATGGTTCAGCTCTCCTTTCAATTTCCCTCAACTCCCTTGTCCTCCATCTCCCCATGTCCTCCGTGTTATTTGTTATGCTCCGCAAATAAGTGAAACCATATGATAATTGACTCTCTCTGCTTGACTGACTTCACTCAGCATAATCTCTTCCAGTCCCGTCTGATTTAAGGTACATCAGATACATCTAACCACATGTGTCCAGCAAGCAGTTAGAGTCTTTTTGTACTCCTTAAGCAAATATTTATCACAAGTTCAAAAGCAGCTAAGGTGCGGTCCCTTCCTTCAAGGAGCTCAGTGTGGTGGGAAACCTAGAACAGGTTAATAGACGATCATAGTGTGACATGGAAAGTGTTCTGATAGGCAACCGCAGGGTTTTTCTGGGACTTGGGTAGGAGTGAGGTAGGGGAGCTACTTGGAGAAGGAAACTGAACTAACTCAGATGAGGAATTAGCTAGATAAAGAAGAAAATGAAGGGCACTTCGGAGAGCAAGAACAGCGTTATGAGGCACTAAACAGTTCTAGCACGTGCAGGCAGCTTGGTGTGGCCGGAGCTTTTGATGCATGATCCGTTTGATAGAGACGATTTACAGAGGTAGGTAAGGACCAAATCATGAAGGGCCTGAAAGTTCGGGGCAGACATTGAATGAGAGGTATGAGCAGATCTACATTTTTGGAAAGAGTGTTCTGTACCTGAAAAGAAATGCACATGGCCAATAAATATATGAAAAAATAATTCCCCTAGGAATTAAAGGAAGGCAATAAAACAATGAAATGCAGTATTTTTACCTACAAGATTAACAAAGATTAAAATGAATGATAATGCCCAGTGTTGGGAAGGTGTGAGGAAGAAGACATTCTCCAATGACTGCTGGTGATGTGAACTGATAAAATGAGAGGGTAGGAGAGAGGCATAGCAATTTATCGTTATAAACCAAAAACTTAAAAAATCTGCATCCCCTTTGGCCCCCCAAAATTCCATGTCTAGGAAATTATTCTGTAGCAGTAATGAAACACCTTCATCAAGACGTTTGTACAAGGAGTTTAGTCACAGTATTGTTTTTCAGTATGGGGAATACTGGAGACTGCTTCAGTGTCCCAGTAAGAAACAGTTACTATCAGTCATGTGACAGCCATATAGTGGCGTGCCTTATAGCAGTGAAAGGATGCTATAGATGTGTGTTTATTGACATGGGAGGATGTTCATTATAATCAGTGAAAAAAGCAGAATCCTGAAGTATTCCAATTTGGCAAAGCAAAAAATGTTTAAGCATCTAAATTCAGTGCATAGAAAAAAAAATTAAGATGATCCTATACCAGGAGATTATCTCTGGGTAGTGGAGTTACTGGTGATTTTTTTTTCTGGCGTATATTCTACTTAAAAAAAAAAACAGTGAACATGCATTGCGTGTATGGTGGGTTTTGGGGGGTTTTTTGTTTTGTTTTTTGGGTTTTGTTTTGTTTTTTTTAGAAAAATTAAGAATAAAGAAACAAAAAGAGCACTGTGGCAGAAGTGTGAAGAATGAACTGGAAGAGAGCAGGACTGGAGGCATGGAGATTTATTTCAGCAGTGCAGGCCAGATAGCAAAGGACTGAGCTAAGGCAGGCAGAGTAGAGATGGAAAAGAGGGACAGAGACAAGACATATTGAAGAAGTAGCATCTTCAGGACCATTGACTAATTGGATCTGTAGACGAGTGAGGCTGTAAGTGGGAGAGGAAACTCTGAGTCTGTCCAAGCATTTATGGCCATGCCAGCTGGCAGTGTGGTGTTCAGGGGTTAGGGGAGCTTCTTTCATTCGGGTTCTTGTGAACGTGACGTTGGCAGGTTGATATTTTGCACAGGATCATTTTCCTGTCGGGGACCTATAGAGCAGTCCAGAATGAGTCATTTTGGTGTCCAGGGGAGATGAGATGGGCTGATCCCGTGGTGGCCCCGAGAACAGGATGGTGCCTGAGCTTGAGAGATGGCCTGTTTCTCTTCTCAGTTATGGGAGCTATGAGGAGCCTGATCCCAAGTCGAACACCCAAGACACAAGCTTCAGCAGCATCGGTGGGTATGAGGTATCAGAGGAGGAAGAAGATGAGGAGGAAGAGCAGCGCTCTGGCCCCAGCGTACTAAGCCAGGTCCACCTGTCAGAGGACGAGGAGGACAGTGAGGATTTCCACTCCATTGCTGGGGACAGTGACTTGGACTCTGATGAATGAGGCTCCCTTTGGGCCTCCCTTTAGCCTTCCCTGTTCTCCAGCCTAGGTGGCTCACCTTCACTAATGTTCATAACTGTATAGAGTCTGATCCTGAAATCACAAGATTGACTAACACCTTAGCCTTTAAGAAATAGTATATAAATGGTAATAAATCACCTCCTCTGATCTTCCTGGGGCAGTGTCACACTTTGATTGAAAACCAAGCAACCCCTTTTCCCATACCACTAACAAAAGGAGAGCAGTCTCCTCTTTCTCCAGTGCCCTCCTTTAGCTCCACTTACTGCTCTTGGTATCACTTTTTCCTCGGGAAGGAGGAGAAATGATGAAAGGACTAACAAGTTTCTCTTGCTGTCCTCTTGGTGTATTAGACATTTTCCAAGCATGTTATCATCTCAGTTTTCTAATTTGCAGGCTGGAACAGGTGACAGCCCCCTTGCTGGGACAGAGAATTGTGTTCTGCTCAACTCTGTGCCCCAGTAACCACATAAACCTATTGGACAAACTGCCCATTACTTTATTTATTTGATTATACAATGCCTTGTCCCTAAATGGATTTGGGGCAAATGGCTATCAGTCTTTCGAGCAGCCTGTGTGTCAGAAATGGTATGTTGTCATGTGAATGTGTTCTGTGCCCGTCATCCCCAAGGGACAAGGTAGGAAAATGGTAAGGTCCTTAGGGCAAACACTGTGTGTCGTCTTCTGTGTTTTTTCATGCCTAGGATATGGTAGTTTAATCACAAGGAGCATTGTAGGTGCTCAGGAAATGTTCCTACAATCATACCATCCTCGAAAGACTTGTTTTTTGACCATCTGCTCTGTGGTAAGCACTCAGTCAGATCCTTGGGGTTCAAAAGTAAATGAGACACACAGCTTTTACCTATAGAGCTTGCTCTTGATTTGGGAGAGGGGGAGTAGAATTAAAAACTTGTTCCTTAAATCATTACCATGGTGCTGTGAGCTAAGCACAGTGAAGACGCTAAATGTAAAATAGAGGGGAAAAGAGTGGAGTGACTATATCTGAAAAAGTCAGGGAGGTCTTCCTAGAGGTAATTTATAAGCTGACTGTTGAAGAACGAGTAGGAACTGCCAGATGGAAAAGTCCAGGCAGAGTGTAACCTGCTGTCTCTGCTAGAGATAGCAGGGTGCGTTCCCGATCTGTGCGTTCGTGTGCCTGCCTGCCTTGTTCCAGAAAGGGGTGGAGGTGGTTTATGCTCCAGTCCTTTAATGCTGGAGTGCCTGGAGACAAGATGGAAAAGACTGGCAGGAAACATACCCTTGATGCTAACGGGTGCAAACTGTAATTATTATAGGAAATGAGGAGCACTAGTAGAATGATTGCATCAGATTTGTGTGTTAGAAATTTTCTGTATGTGGAATGAAAGACATCGAAGAATCCTATGTAACAGACAAGTTTGATCCCGCTTTTGTAAAAGACAAAACCACGTCTGTATATTTATGTGTGTGTATATACTTATATATGCAGAGGAAAAGGTCTGAAGGGATATATGCTGAACTGTTCACAGTGATAACCTCTGGGAAATGGGATTGGAGGGGAGGGGGCTTTTGTGGTTGTGTGTATACTGGGAATGTATTGTGCTTTTATTTCTGTATCGTTTGAAACTTTTTACAAGTATGTACTATTTTTGTAATAAAAAGAATCTTTTTAAAATACCCAGCAATAGTGTGGAGAATGGTTTGGAGGGGAGCAAATCTAGTCAGTCTAGGGCTGAGGGGCATGAATTTAAGAGATCTTCAGGGGGTAGAATCAACAGGACTTGACCGACTGGCATTCGGGGATGGAAAAGGAGGAATGGGATGGAAGGTGCTTTCAGAATTTGGGTTTGGGAGACTGGGCGGGTGCATGGTACTTATTCATTTGTTCATTCAACTTTTATCAAGCGGTCTGCTGGATGCTGATATAAAAGTAAGGTCTAGTTTCTGATTGCAGGGAACTTTAAGGGCTGGAATGAGAGGGAGAGACATGTCAATAAGTTTAATAAAATGTACTCTTTGCACTACATACTTGACAAGGATCTGTGGTGAGAGGAAGGAGTTACCAACTCTGCTTATGGAGTAAGGATGTGAAGGTTTCACAGGGGAGAACTTTGAGATGGATCTTGAAAAGTAGGTAGTTTGCCAGACAGAGGGAAGGGGAGGGAGGAGGGCCTTCTTGACAGAGGGTGTGGAATTACCCAGCCCCTTCATGGAACGAGTAGTTCTGGATGGGTGGAACAGATGGACCATATGTCAGGTGGTGAGGACCGTACTCATGATCAGTGCTCGTTTTAGAGAGAACATGCTGGCTGCACTTAGAAAACGGACGGACTGGGGGAAGAGGGTGGTGCCAGATGAGGCAGACTCAAGCTGGCCGAGGTTTGGGCAGTAGGGACGTGATGAGAGGTACACTTTGGTGACTGATTGATTGGATGGTGGAAGGTGAAAGAGCGGACCCTAGGTTTCTGACCTAGGTGACCGAGTCAGTGGTGATGCTCTTCACAGGCTGCGGTTAGAAGGTAGGAGAAATAGCTGCGTTTGGTTGGAAGCATGGAAATTGAAAGGGCGATAGGTGGAAAACCTAGGATTTGTGTAACCGCAGGAGCAGGTGCGATCGGCCAGAAAACGTGTCGTCAAAAGAGCATGGAGGACAGAATCCTGGTGAAAACCAGTATTTGGAGGTGGCCAGAAATAGAAGCAAACCCGGAAAAGTGGTATTTCTCACACCAAAGAAGGAGTTTTAAGACAAACCACTCCCCCGCCCCCCGCAAAAATACAACATGGTTGCCACGGAGCAGTAGAGTAAAAGGAAGCCTGAGGGAGAGAGCCTTGGGGTTTGTCACCTAGGAGGTCCCTGGTGGCCTTAGCTAGCAGAAGCAGTTGTAGAGGAGTGAGATTGGAAGCCAGCCAGCAACAGGGTCCAAGGAGTCCATGGAAGATGAGAGTGACCCTAGAGACCATAGACTACTCTCGAGAAGCAAGGCTGTGAGGCATAAAAGGGGGAGAGTCGTAAAGGGGGAGATAAGTAACCATGCCTATATGAGCTTAGAGGAGAAAACAAGAGAGAAAGGGGTTGGGGCAGAAAAAAACCAGGATAACTGTTGGGAAGCCCTGTGTGAGAACAGACAGGAATGTCAGGAAGCAAAGGCAGCATGCACACCACCAGGAGAGAAGTCCTTTTCCCTGAGACCCCAAAGGATGGATGTCCCAGATCAGTGTGTAGATATGGGAAGTAGGAAGCTGGAAGAGTTCCCACTTCACAGCTTCGGTTCCCTCTGGGAAAGAGGGAAGAAGATCCTTGGGAGAAAAGTGAAAATGGGCTGGGATCATGAATAGAAGTGTGGCGCTACCAGGGGAGGTGTCCCCATTGGTAGCAGGGAGGCGGAATCGTGGCACATCCATTCGGTGGAAAAGCGTGCAGCTGTTAAAAATAGAATGAGGAAGAACAGTGTGTATTCATAGGGAAAGATGTTCTTGAAAAAAAAACTGCGAGAATAGGCAGTGATGTTTGATTTCATTTGTTTGGGGGACAAGGAGGATATACATCCATGTTTGCATACTCAGAGAGAGGAGGTGGCAAGGTGCACTCGAAGCTGTTAACACCTCTAGGAGTGAAGTAGAACGGGGGAGGGGAGGGAAGGAGGGCTCATCCTTTTCATCCCAACCCCTCTACTCATGTTGAAGTGTTTCTTTTTGGTTTGGTTTTTGGTTTGGTTTTTTAATGGTCCCTGAAGGAAATGGGAGCTGGAGCTGACAGGAGCCAAAAAAGGATTGCTGGGTGTTGAACACGCAAATGAGGTTACAGACGTTAATTTGAAATGGCACCAAATTGGGGTGCCTGGGTGGCTCGGTTGGTTAAGTGCCAGACTCTGGATCTCAGCTCAGGTCTTGATCTCAGGGTCACGAGTTCAAGCCCTGCATTGGGCTCCATGCACGCCCACCTACTTAAATAAATACAAATATACACACATACCTTTAACCAATTTACTTTATTGTGTGATTTTTCTCCAAAGCTGTGTTGACAGCAACACAGCTGTCAGGGTGTAGAACCAAAGGTAAGCAGTTTGGGGTGAAGACCCAAATATAGGAGAGAAATTGGTGGAATTCCTTTCGGTCACTCTTTCTTGACTACTCTGTACCAAGACCTTGCTGGGTGGCTGTCATTGGCAGATAGGTATGCGTGTGTTACTTTGATAAAGTTCAGATGTTTTGTAAAAATCTGGGAAGGTAAGCAATGAAAGAACCACACAAGATGCTTTGAAAGACTGGCCAGAGAAGTGTGAGGAGAACAGGATATACTGTTTTCAGGGAAGCCAAAGGAGAATTTCAAAGGATGGAATTGAGGTCAGCGATGTCTAGTACTTGCAGAAAGGTCAGTCGTATCCTTTGGACTTGGCAATCGGTGAGCCTAGTGCAGACCGTTTCCTTGGAATGGTGGGTACAGAAACCAGATGGTAAGTGGGCTGAAGAATTAAATGGGAGGAAGTAGACACAGAGCTTGATTTGATTAAGTAATAGCCATCATTCACTGTGCCAGCCTCTGTGCAGAGAGCCCTTCTTACCTAACCTCACTCAGTCCAGAACCATCTATGAGATAGGTGTTATTATTCTCATTTTATAAGTGAGGGAATGCGTTCAGAGGTACAAAGGGTAGAGGGATTAGTCTTGGACTGCAGAAGGACCCCCCCCCCTTTTAAAGATCTATTTATTTATTTTAGAAAGTGTGAGCAGGGGGTGGGAGGCAGAGGGAGAGGGAGAGAATCTCAAGTAGGCTCCCCACTGAGCATGGATCTGGACATGGGGCTTGATCTCACAATCTGGAGATCATGGCCCAAGCTGAAATTAAGAGTCACACATTCAAGTGACTGAGCCACCCAGGTGCCCCAGAAGGACCCCCTTGACCAGAAGAATGAGTGTTGGATATATCTAAACAGTAGGAAGGGGGCAAACCATGCCTCTGGGCACTGTAGACCCTAATAAGGAGTTTTGTCTTTATCTGAAAAGTAGTGAGACACTTTTCTATGGCCGAGGAGTGGAGCTGGAGAAGGTTGCTTCAGCTTCGTGTTTCCAAAACTTCGATCCCTTATCAGTATAAAAATAGCCAATTTCTTTCCTATTGGTAGTTTAAGTTTCTTTCCTAATTCCAGGGTCTTAGGTATCACAGGACAGTATTTGCCTAAATATAGTAATCTGACTTGATTCCCCCTGACTTTGAAGAGAGATGACTGGTGTGCTTGTTAAAAACCCTGTTTCCCAGGCCCTAGTCCAGCCCTCTTGAGTCAGAATGTCTAGGGAAGAGGACTGGTGTTCTGTGTATTTTACAGATGGCCCAGGTAATTCTTAATCTGAGAGGTTTGGGAAGCTGATCCAGCGACATTCCCAAATTACTGCTAGCCTCTCTATATCAGCTGTTGTTTTTATTTAGTATTTTTTGAAGATTTTATTTATTTACTTGACAGAGAGCGAGAGGGATCACAAGTAAGCAAAGAAGCAGGCAGAGAGCAGGAAGCAAGCTCCCTGCCAAGCAGAGACCCCTGTGCAGGGCTCGATCCCAGGACCCTGGGATCATGACCTGAGCCAAAGGCAGAGGATTAACCCAGTGAGCCACCCAGGCGCCCTTTTATTTAGTATTTTTTAAAGATTTTATTTGAGAGGGAGAGAGCGGGCCACAAGCTGGTGGGGGGGGGGGCAAAAGGAGAGAGACAGGCAGACTCCACGCTGAGCGTGGCACCCAACGCTGGACCCGGAGATCATGACCATAGCCGAAATCAAGAGTCCTTCAACCGAATGAGCCACCCAGGCACCCTCAGCTCTTCTTAAACTAGTATATATTCCAAGTGGCACTGGGGTCACTTATTGTAAATTCAAATTCCTGGGCTTGGAATGTGCATTTTTAATATGCCTATCTTAATGTAATAATAGTAACAATATCAATAAGGATTTTTTGGTAACTATAAATGCTTTTGAAGAAATATACAATCACAGGTTTTTTTAATTATCAGGTAAGTAATGCAAGTTTATCTTTTGCTTTTTGGCTCATAAAAAATAGTCAAAGGTTTTAAAAATAAGAAGTTACCTTTATTTTTTAAGATTTCGTTTATTTGAGAGAGAGAACACAAGTGGGGAGAGGGAGAGGGAGAGAAGCAGGCTCTCTGCTGAGCAGGGAGCCTGATGCAGGACTTGATCCCGGGACCCCGAGATCATAACCTGAGCCGAAGATAGATGCTTAACCCAATGAGCCACCCAGGCGCCCCTAAGTTACCTTTAATATTTTGTATCTCACCAATTATTTATAAATGTTATGCAGAAACTGTGATAGTTTAAGTTATATATAAATTATAAATTCTGCAAGTTGGCTTAAATAGATATAAGAGTTTCAAAATCATTTCTCTTGAATTTTCCTTACATAGGTTTGGATTTCCTACATTTTGGGGACTTGGAATCCAGTGTTTCCAATCAACTCCATATTACAGCTTTTTGAATTTTTAAAAGATCCATTCATCCTGATTTACAACAAAATAAAAACGTATGCTTATATCCTATATTTGTGACTCTCTCACTTCTATAGTACAAAAAAGACCTATCAACCAAAAATTTTATTTTTTCCCATCTATAATATATGTAAGAAATGCTCAAATAACAGAGGAAGAATCAAATTTCATTTTAGTAGGCAGAAAGTAAGTAATAAAAAAAAGTTGGGGCGCCTGGGTGGCTCAGTGGGTTGAGCCTCTGCCTTTGGCTCAGGTCATGATCTCAGGGTCCTGGGATCGAGCCCCACATCAGGCTCTCTGCTCAGTGGGGATCGTGCTTGCCCCTCTCTCTCTGTCTGCCTCTCTGCCTACTTGTGATCTCTGTCAAAAAATATATATATAGTATCAATGATCACAAAACTGTTCACTCTGCCTTTGTTTTCTTCTTTATGAAATCAGGAGTATTTTAAGAGGAGGAAATAGCTATATTGGAAAACTGGAAGCAAATGTCTAAAGTAGAGAAGTAGTTAAATATTAGGCAGGAAAAAGGATTTGCAAATGAAAAATAGTTGCTTCAATTTTCCAAACTGTGTCAGAAGAAAGTACATCACTAGTAGTAAGTGTATTAAACGCTGTGTTTTTTACGATTTATTTATTTGAGAGAGAGAGCAAGTGTGTGCCTACACTAGGAGGAGGGGTAGGGACAGAGGGATAGGGAGAGAAAGAATCTGTTATTTTTGGAGGGGGGGAGAAAATCTTAAGCAGGCTCCACTCCCAGTGCAGAGCTAGACACAGGGCTCGATCTCATGACCCTGAGGTCATGACCTGAGCTGAAATCAACAGTCGGATGCTTAATGACCTAGCCACCCAGTCATCCCTGGGAGAAAGATTATTATTTTTTTGTTATTATTAACATACAGTTGTATTATTTGTTTCAGTGGTACGGGTCTGGGATTCATCTGTCTTACACAATACACAGTGCTCGCCGCAGCACATACCCTCCCCAGTGTCCATCACCCAGCCACCCCCCCCACCCCCCTCCACTCCAGCAACCCTCAGTTTGTTTCCTGAGATTAACAGTCTCATATGTGGGGCGGGGGGGGGCGCCTGGGTGGCTCAGTCGGTTAATCTTCTGCTTTCGGCTCAGGTCATGATCCCAGCGTCCTGGGATGGAGTCCCACATCGGGCTCGTTGCTCGGCAGGGAGCCTGCTTCTCCCTCTGCCTCTGCCCGCCACTCTGTCTGCCTGTGCTCGCTCGCTCTCTGACAAATAAATTTTTTTAAAAAAGCTAATTTAAAGGGGGTGTGGCCTGAGGTCTAAAGAAATGTTCTCTCCAAAGGTACTAAATCTCAAACAATAGAGCATAATTTAAATACTCCTAAACCCTAAGAAAGAATCCTAAGCAAGTTACAGGCCGGATTTCGGTCTTACAAGAGGAAGAAAAGTTGGGACAACATATTTTCATTCTCTTGAGGTAAGTTTACAAGTCATTCTACTTTCTCTAACCTTCTACATGCCAGCTCTGACTCTGCATTCCAGGAGAGTCTGTCTGTGGACAAGGAAAAAAGAGCATTCCAACAAGAGCCTTCATTTCAGATGCAAATGTCTTGGAGACAATGTAGTGTGGTGGTTTGAAATACAGGCTTAACTGTCACACTTAAGGCTTCCGCGACTTCCTAGCCGTGTGACCTGGAGCAGTTAGCGAAAGGTCCGTTTTCTCAGCTGTCTAACAGGGCTGTGGAGAAAATGACAGGAGCTGATGCATATAAATTACTCAGCATGGTGCATGGTGCCTGCCACATCTTCCACAGTCAATATTAGCTGTTGTTTATTATATATTCTGAGTAAACGAGTTCAAACATTTAGACCAATGTAAGGAATTCTAACTCCTTAAAGTGAGATCTTAAATTCCAAACACCATGTACTCTTAGGGTTTTCCATACTAAATAGGAGTCCTCAAGAAAGGATGGTTTGTCAGAATCACCCAAGAGGATTTTCCAAACGCTCATTCTCCCGTGAATCTTCTTCCCCACATTCAGATCTGCTTCCATCAGTCACCCTGAGCTGTCTTATGCCCTTAGCTGAAAATCAGTGCCTTGGTGAGCCACCATTACGGGGGAAAATGTGAAAAGGTAGGGGGAAGCTGAAAAGCTTCAGAACCACATACTGACTTCATCTCCCATTATGGCAGGGCCAGAAAATTGAACTGTTCCATTTACTTGACTCTTCTTTATTGAAAATTAACTCTTGAGGCGCCTGGGTGGCTCAGCCGGTTAAGCGTCTGCCTTTGGCTCAGGTCATGATCTCAGAGTCCTGGGATCAAGCCTCACATCGGGCTCCTTGCTCAGTGAGGAGCCTGCTTCCCCCTCTGCCTTCTGCTCCCCCTGCTTGTGCTCTCTCTCTCTCAAATAAATAAATCTTAAAGAAAATGAACACTTTATGATACAATCAAATTGAAAACACAAATATTTGAGGGCTCTAGACATTTCCAAGTACTATAATACACCGAAACTATTGTAGATGTGGAAAAGGCACAAGATTTTCTTCACCACTAACTTTTGTTTATTTCTTCATTTCTTTTAAAATTTTTATGTTTAGTAGGCTCTACGCCCAACATGGGGCTTGAACTCACAACCCTGAGATCGAGTGGGACACTCCACTGACTGAGCCAGCCAGGTGCCCTTTTATTTATTAATTTTTATTTTCAGTGGGTTCACCACTAACTTTGTAATTTCAATTTCATTTTAGCTCTTCTCCAAGTTTCTTGATGTGTTTCCAGAATCCAAGGTTAGAATAAAATTGGGGGTTTTAAAAGGTTTGTTTCTTGTTTCCTCTTCTTACAATTCCTTTTTTTAAAAACTTTAGAATCAAACTGTAAGTTACTGGATTTAACTCTCAGCTCACCAGTTGAGTATGGCTTCTTCTAACTTTGAGCAATAAATATCAGACTGGATAGAATGTATTTGCCAGAAAATGTAATATAATTCTTAAAAAGGTAAGATGAGGGGGTGCCTGGGTGGCTGGGTTGGTTGGGCTCAGCTCATGATCCCAGAGTCCTGGGACCAAGGCCTGCATCAGGCTCCCTGCTCCGTGGGGAGCCTGCTTCTCCCTCGCCCTCTCCCCCTGCTTGTGCGTGCTCTCGCTCTCTCTCTCTCTCTCACTCTCTCTAATAAATAAATAAATAAAATCTTTTTTAAAAAATACAAGATGAGGAGATTCTCTTACAACTAAACCAGGAGTTGTTCCCTTTAACTGCATCCTAGCATGATCACTTTTTTTCTACTTTTTTTAAATTCCTTTTCAGCGTAACAGAATTCATAGTTGCATGATCACTTTTTAAAAAAGATTTATTTATTTGAGAGAGAGAGAGAGAACTCGCACATGTGCAAGCAGGGGAGGGGCAGAGGGAGAGGGAGAAAGAGAATCCTCGAGCAGACTCCCAGCTGAGTGCAGAGCCTGATGTGGGGCTCGATCTCAGGACCCTGAGATCACGACCTGAACTGAAATCAAGAGTCGGGTGCTTAACCAACCGAGCCACCCAGGCGCCCCACGTGATGACTTTTCAAATTGGTGTTTAGAAGTAAGTTATTACATAGTCATACATCCACTTGATTATTACCTATTTTATATCCCAGTTTAGTCCGTTGACTTTTAGTTCAAGAGCTCTCTTCATCTCATAACATAAAGTGCAGGTTTTTCCACGCAAACCTCTAATTATTAACATTCAAGCCATGTTGGTTGGAGTCATGTAACAAGGATTGCCTGGAGCTTTCCCTTGATGTCAAGTCTTAGAGCCTCAAGACTGAGAAGATAGTCTCTAAATATATCGGCAAAAGAGGCTAGGCTGCCCTGTCCTCTCCCCCCAGTACTCATTACAAAATAACTGAATTTTCATGACCTCTGCTGTCTTCCAACATATGCTATGCTTATGCATTTTGCCGGGAATACATTTCCCTACCCAGTCTGTGATATCCTGCTTTGGAGCCTGAAGGCAGTTCAGAGAGGCCCACTTGCATGATTTACAAAATAACTAGACAAGATGACTTCTGACATTGTTTTCAAATTAAGATAATACATCACAGTGCCTAAGAACATGGCTTTGAAGTCAAACTCCTGCGCTCAAACTCTGGCTTTTAAGGCAAGTCCCCCCACCCTGCCCCGCCTTGGGCCTTAGTTTCCTCTTCTGTAAACGTCAGATCATCATAAAGATGAAATGAAATAACATCTGTTGAATTGCTTGGAATGATGTCTGGCACATAGTAAGCCCTCCATATGTGTTAACTGTTATTTTACTACTCAACTATTTAACGATTTCAATAACAATAATGCGTAGGAGAAGGGAGAGGGACCTTCCTTCATTCTGACTCCACAGCTGATGGATTCCTAAATCACAGCCTACTGGTGGTGAAGTTCAAGTAGAAAAGCAAGGCATGCTGGTAAAACAGTGAGTGCCAAACTGATGAGAGAGAGTAGGTTTACTCAGCGACAACCAGTTCGTCATCCAGTTCGTTGACCATCAATAGTGTACATCTCAGCCCATGACCTTAGTCTCACCAACCTGATGCTATGTCGAAACCCGAAAGCAATACATGAACACTTACTAAATTATTAATCAGCCGCAAGAAATTTAACAGATAGATGAGGACTCGTTTCTGCTCCTCGAGGACATTGTCCACTAAATGACAAAGCGAGATGAGAAGACATTGCAATCGGAATGTTGCTCAGTGGGGAGAAAATCAGAACCAGGACAGTAAGTTGCATTTTACTTCTAACTTTTCACTATGGAAGATTTTAAACGTATTTAAAAATAGAAGAGTATGATGAACCCTAATGAAGCCTGCATCTGGCTTTAACAATTATCAACATGTTTTTAGCCTTTGTTTATCTATCCCCCTCCTCTTTTCGGAGGGCTGCTGTAGTGATTTTTGAAAATCCCAGACATCATATTTGCCAATAAGGTATTCAGTATGTACCTCTTAAGGATAGAAACTTTAAAAATTAATAATTATCTTCATCACACACCATGAATAATAATAATCCCTGATACTATCTATTATCAATCTGTGTTCAAATTTCCCACACTATCTCAAAAAATGTTTACATTTGGCTTGTTGAAATCAGGAACAAAACTGCGTTTGGTTCCTCTGTCCTTTTTAAAAGTTTTTTATTTAATCACCTGGTGCTCATCATGACAAATGTGCTCCGTACGCCCGCCACCTTCTTCCCCTCTGGTAACCATCAGTTTGTTCTCTATAGGTAAGTATCTTTTTCTTGCTTTCTCTCCATCTCTCTTTTTCCCATCTGATCATTTGTTCTGTTTTATTTTTTTAAAGATTTTATTTATTTATTTGACAGACAGCGATCACAAGTAGGCAGAGAGGCAGGCAGGTGGGGGGGAGCAGGCTCCCCGAGGAGCAGAGAGCCCGACAAGGGGCCTGATCCCAGGACCCTGGGATCATGACCTGAGCCAAAGGCAGAGACTTTAACTCACTGAGCCACCCAGGTGCCCTGTTCTGTTTTAAATTCCACATATGAAGGAAATCATATGATAATTGTCTTTCTCTGACCGACTGGCTTACTTAGCATAATACTCTCTAGCTCGATCCATGTTGTTGTAAAGGTCAAGATTTCATTCTGTTTTATGGCTGAATAACATTCAGTCTTTGGGTAAATACCCAATAGTGTGATGGCTGGGTTGTAGGGTAGCTTTATTTTTCACTTTTTGAGGAACCTCCATACTATTTTCCAAAGTGGCTGTACCGGTTTGCATTCCCACCAACAGTGCAAGAGGGTTCCCCTTTCTCTGCATCCTCACCAACGCCTGTTATTTCTCTTGGTTTTCATTTTAGCGATTATACAGGGGTAAGGTGATACCTCGTTGTAGTTTTGGTTTGCATTTCCCTGATGATGATGTGCGTGTTTCCATGTGTCTGTTGGCCACGTGGATGTCTTTGGAGGAATGTTTCGTGTCTTCTGCCCAGTTTTTAATTGGATTATTTGGTTTGAGGGTGGCTAGTTTTATAAGTTCTTTATATATTTTGGATACTAACCTTTAATCAGATATGTCATTTGCAAGTATCTTCTCCCATCCCATAGGTTGCAGTTTTGTTGATGGCTTCCTTCACTGTGCGGAAGCTTTTTATTTTGATGGAGTCCCAATAGTTTATTTTTGCTTTTGTTTCCCTTGCCTCGAGAGACCTATCTAGAAAAAAAAGTTGCTACAGCCAATGTCAGAGAAGTACTGCCTGTACTGTCCTAGGATTTTTATGATTTCAGGTCTCACATTTAGGTCTTTCATCCATTTTGAATTTTTTTTCTGTGCGTGGTGTAAGAACGTTGTCCAGTTTCGTTCTTTTGCATGTAGCTGTCCAGTTTTCCCAGCACCATTTGTTGAAAAGACTTTTTTTTAAAAAGATTTACTCATTTTAGAGAGAGACAGGGAGAGAGTACATGTGCACGTGAGCAGTGGGGAGGGGCAGAGGAAGAGGGAGGGGACACCAAGCACAGTCCGAGCCGAGCGCAGAGCCCGACACAGGGGCCCGAAGTCACCACCCCAATGATGTGGTCTATCACACTGATTGATTTGCGAATATTGCGCCACCCTTGCATCCCAGGAATAAATCCCACTCGATTGTGGGGAATGCTTTTTATTAATGTATCGTTGGGTCCAGTTTGCAAGTATTTTGTTCAGAATGTTTGCATCCATGTTCATCAAGGATATTGGCCTATTCTATTTTTTAGTAGTGTCTTTATCTGGATTTGATTTCAGGGCAATGCTGGCCTCATAGAGTGAATTTGGAAGTTTTCTTTCCTCTTCTGTCTTTTGGAATAGTTTACATGTTTAGTAGAATTCACCTGTGAAGCGTTCTCGTCCTGAACTTTGTTTTTTGATTACTGATTCAATTTATTTCCTGACAATTGGTCTGTTGAAATTTTCTGTTTCTTCCTGTTTTGGTTTTGGTAGGTTATATGTTTCAAAGGAATTTATCCATTTCATCCAGGTTGTCGAATTTGTTGGCATATGGTTTTTCATACTATTATCTTTTAATTGTTTATATTTCTGTGGTGGTTATTTTTCTCTCATTTGTGATTTTATTTGGGTCATTTCTCTTTTTTTCTTGATATGGCTAGCTGGAGGTTTATCAATTTTGTTGATCTTTTCAAAGAACTAGCCCCTGGCTCACTGTCGTGTTCTATTGTTTTTTTAGTTTCTATGTAATTTATTTCTGCTCTAGTCTTTATTATTTCCTTCCTTCTGCTGATTTGGAGTTTTGCTTGTTCTTTTTCTAACTCCTCTCAGTGTAAGGTTAGGTGGTTTATTTGAGATCTCTCTTGCTTCTTGAGGTGGGGCCCTTTGCAATAAACTTCTTTCTTAGAACCGCTTTTGCCACATCCCAGAGGTTTTAGACCATTGTGTTCTCATTTCATTTAATATACACTCACTTCCATGTACTTTTTTTTACATTTTATTTATTTATTCGAGAGTGAGAGAGAGAGCACGAGCAGAGTGAAGGGGAAATGGAGAAGCAGACTCCGTGCTGAGCAAAGAGCTGGGTGTGGGACTCGATCCTGGGACTCCAAGATCATGACCTGAGCCGAAAGCAGACACTTAACTGACTGAGCCACCCAGGCGCCCTTCTATGTACTTTTTTAATTTCTTCTTTTTATCTCCCGGTTGACCCATTCATTGTTTAGTGGCATGTTGTTTAACCTCCACGTATTTGTGGTCTTTCTAGATTTTTTCTTGTGGTTTGAGACTTCAGGTTTCACAGCATTATGGTCAGGAAAGATATATAGTATGACTTGTAACTTTCTGTTATTTGTTGAGGCTTGTTTTGTGGCCTACTAATGTGATCTCTTCTGGAGAACATTCCATGTGCACATGAGAAGAATGTGTATCTTGCTGTTTTGGGGTGGAATGTTCTGAATATATCTGTTAAATCAGTCTTTCCCAGGGTGTCATTCAGACGTTGTTTCCAGGACACCTGGGTGGCACAGTTGGTTAAGTGTCTGCCTTCAGCTCAGGTCATGATCCCAGGGTCCTGGGATCGAGGCCCTCATCGGGCTCCCTGCTCAGCGGGGAGTCTGCTTCTCCCTCTCACTCTTCCTCTCTGCTCTCCCTCTCTCTCTCTCTCATATAAATAAATCTTAAAAAAAAGAAATTGTTTCCTTATCGATTTTCTGTTTGGATGATCTGTCCACCAATGTAAGTAGGGTGTTCAAGTCCCCTACTATTATTGTATTATTATCAATTAATTCCTTTATGTTTGTTATTTACTGTTTTATGTATTTGGGTGCTTCTTTGTTGGGTGCATAAATATTTACAGTCATGGGGTGCCTGGGTGGCTCAGGTGGTTAAGTGACTGCCTTTGGCTCAGGTCACGATCCTGGAGACCCCATTGGGCTCCCTGCTCAGCGGGGAGTCTGCTTCTCCCTCTGACCTCCTTCCCTCTCATGCTCTCCCCCTCTCTCATTCTCTCTCTCTCTCTCAAGTAAATAAATAAAATCTTTAAGATAAATGAAACGCCAGGATTTAAGCCCCACTGGTTGCCAGAAGTCACGAAGTTTGACTCCTCTCACTTTTCGAGCCAGTTGCTATGGGGATTCATTTTCCCCTGCACTCCCCTGTTTGCTAGTCTGTCTGTTGCCCTTCCCTGTGACCCTGTTCCTTTTCCACTGCAATGACTACAATCTGTTTCTTTCCCAAGCTGGGTCTCTGCATTTCCTACTTTCTTCAGTGTGGTCTCTTCTCTACCTTTAGTTGTGAAGTTTGTTCTGCCAGCCTTCAGGTCAGTTTCTGAGGTATTTAGGATGATTTGATAGTTATTTACTTGTATTCCTGGGACGAGGCAAGCCTAGGGTCCTCCCACTCTGCTGGAGTCTTCCTGTCCTTGCTCCCGGAATGATAGTTTAAGGTTGTGTAGAGAGTTATACAGCCAGATGTGCCATGACCCTCAAAGGGACAGAAATGGTTTATTCGTGACTGGTGAGCTTCACCATGGGGTGCAAGGAGAAAGCTTCCCTCGTCCTCCCCTCCCCATCTTTGGTATTCAGAGTATGAGATAAGAAGCAGTCTTCTTCTGGAAAAGACCACAGGAAAGAGCCTCAGTTCAGTGAAGGCAGGGGATGAAAGAGAACATGCAGTTAAGAAAATCGGGGTGTAGTGTAATTTGTTTCTCATGAAACAGGGGCTCCAGAGGGCATAGTGGAAAAGGCTCTGAGAAAAGGAAACAGAGGTGAAAATAGGTTGGGGGTGTATGTGGATTAAACAGAGCATCTGGAGCTCTCATATAAGATATTAGCTCCTCCCCAATCTTGTGAAGTTGGCAACACCTACTCTACTGTAATTTTTTTTCCTTTAGTGCCATTCTTTTTTTTTAAGAGGTAGGGGAAGGAGGGGCAGAGGAAGAGGGAGAGAGAGAATCTTAAGCCGGCTCCACACCCAGCGTGGAGCCCGATGTGGGGCTCAACCTCACAACCCTGAGATCATGACCTGAGCCAAAATCAAGAGTCGGACACTTAACCCACTGAGTCACCCAGGCTCCCCCCTTTAATGCCATTCTTTTTTTTTAAGATTTCATTCATTTATTTGATAGACAGAGATCACAAGTAGGCAAAGAGGCAGGCAGAGAGGAGGAAGCAGTCTCCCTGCGGAGCAGAGAGCCCGATGTGGGGCTTGATCCCAGGACCCTGACATCACCACCCGAGCCAAAGGCAGAGGCTTTAACCCACTGAGCCACCCAGGCGTCCCCTAATGCCATTCTTAATGTGCTTCATTGCAACCAATTTTAATTTCACTTGAACATATTTCTAACTCTTACTTTCTTTTCTGCTTAAAATCCATAAAATTAGATTGGTATGTCTCCAAGTAAGTACTCTTTCTAACCCTTATGAAATGTCCTCATTCTATAGCTAAAATGCTGCCATTCCAATATCTTCAATCTGGACCAAAAAGCCAAATTGATTTTTCTTTTTTTTTTAAGTTTTTTTTTTTTTTTTTAATCTGACAGAGCAAGTGAGAGAGCACAAACAGGGGGAGCAGCAGAGGGAGACAGGGAAGCAGGCTTCCTGCTGAGTAGGGAGCCCAATGCAGGGCTCCATCCCAAGACCTCCAGATCATGACCCGAGCCAAAGGCAGACCCTTAACCAGCTGAGCCACCCAGGCATCCCCCGAAATTGATTTTTCTAATGCTATCAAAGAGCTATGCATTCACCTCTGCTCATATCCTCCTTGCTCTCCCCAAACCCCTGCCTTCACCGGGCTGAAGAAGTAGAAATGCTCCCTTCTCCTCTGCTCTCAAGAGCTTCAGCATTTGGCTAGGCACCATTCCATACAAGTGCTTTGCAAATGAGTTGTAGAAGTGCTATTCAACCCTGTGGGAAGCACCAGGAGGAAACAGAGCTCAGAAAGTTTGACAGAGGTTCTATGACACACTCCAGATTCACAGTTTGGGAAAACAGCACCTCATCCCCTTTGAGAGTGGCTTTATATACAGTATTTCATTTTTGTACATATAATGTATAGTACAAAAATTGAAATCCACAAAAAAGGTGTGTGGAAAGAGTAAGTTTCCCTTCCTTTTCTTTCCTCCAATTCACTTACCCTCCCTAGAGGCAATAGCGGTTGTCAGTTCCTTAGGTATTCTTCCAAATAATCTATACATTTATCAACATATATCTGTACATTCAAAAAAATCCCCACAAATTGTAGCAGTATGTGGCCACGATGTTGCACTTGGCTTTTTTTCTCTTCATAGTAACATCCTGGAGTTCTTTCCAAGTTAGTCGGCGTAGAGCCGCTCACTGTTTCTGTGACTACATACTGTTACATGCTAACTGTACCGTCCTTTGTTTTAACCAGTTCCCTCCTGGTGAACGTCTAGGTTGCTTCCAACCTTTTGCTCTTGCAAACAATGTTTCAGTGACTCTTTTTGTACGCGTGTCATTTTAAACATCTGTTTACAGAATATATATGTATATATATGTATATGAACAAATACACACTCTATAGAGAATAAATAAATATAGAAAACATCCCTCAAAGTGGAATTTCTAGATCAAAGACCATGACACTATCCTTTTTGATTGGCCTCAAAGAAGCTCTATCCAATGATCTCTTGAACACTGTGGCAACAAGCCATCCACTTCCACAAAGTCTCTGCTATTCCTGCCAAGGGCAACTGTTTCCACTTCTTTTTGTTTCCACTTACAGAATCCTCCCTCTTCTTCTGTGGAGTATGTGATAAAACATCTTGTCTAGTGAGTACCTACAAATCCCTCATGGAGAATTCTTCATAACTGGGGTGTAACATGGCTGGTTCAGTGTGTTTTTCTTTTTGTGTTCTTCTATGTATCATTATAACTTCAGTCATGGAAACCCTCTGCTAACCTCCTGGTGTCTTCCTTCTCCCTTTTCTCTTTGTCCTATAACTCTTTCTTCTCCCTCTCCTTCTTTTCCTTCTTATTCTCTTTTCCCTTCTCCTTTTTTATTTTCTTTGTAAAGATTTTATTTATTTATTTGACAGGCACAGCGAGAGAGGGAACACAAGCAGGGGGAGTGGGAGAGGGAGAAGCAGGCTTCCCGCTGAGCAGGGAGCCCGATTTGGGGCTCAATGCCAGGACCCTGGGATCATGACCTGAGCCGAAGACAGATGCTTAATGACTGAGGCACCCAGGTGCCCCTCCCTTCTCCTTTCCTACACCTCTTCTCCCCTCTTTCTCCTCCTCCTTTGTGATTTTTTTTTAATGTGCCAGCTTGGCTAGGTTATGGTCCCCAGTTACTGAGTCAAACTTATCTTGGTGTTGCTGGAAAGGTATTTTGTAGACATGATTAAAATCCATAACCATCTAGCTGTTGGTGTGAAGGTTTTTTTTATATGTGATTAACATTTAAATCAGTAGACTTTGAATAAAGTAGATCACTTTCAAAAAAAATAAAATAAAATCCATAACCAGTTGTCTTTCATAAAGCAGAGTATCCCCCAAAAGGGGAGATTATGCTAGAAAATCTGGGTGGGCCTGATTCAATCAATTGAAAGGCCTTAAAAGCAGAGCTGGGGCTTCCCTGAAGAAGAAGAAATTCCTCATTGTGAACAGCAGCTTCAGCCTGTGCCCAAGGGTTCCAGCCTGCCGTCTTGATGGCCTGCCCTCTGGATTTTGGACTTGCCTAACCAACCCCCACAACCATGTAAGCCTATTTCTTGTAATACATTTCTTTTTTTTTTTAAGATTTTATTTATTTATTTGTCAGAGAGAGCGAGAGAGCGAGAGAGCACAAGCAGGGGGAACGGCAGGCAGAGGGAGAGGGACAAGGAGACTTCCCCCTGAGCAGAGAGCCCAACGCAGGACTCGATCCCAGGACCCTGGGATCATGGCCTGAGCTGAAAGCAGACACTTAATCAACGGAGACACCCAGGTGCCTGCAATAAACTTCTTAATATATGTTTTCTACTGGTTCTTTTCTCTGGTTGAACTGTGACTAATGCATCTTCTGAAGTATTTTCTCCATCCAGCCTGGGAAGTCCTCATTTCACTGATAAGCATAGGGAGACACTCCCCAAAGGCACTCCCTTTTATCTGTACCTCAAGGGGGAAGACCAACTTCAGTAAATACTTAGAGTGCCATCGTTGCTTCTGACGGGAAGGAAAGCGTTCTGCAGGTCCCAGGGAAGGTTTCCCGGTGTCAGGAACACTGTGCTAGGGATATCAAATGAATGACCCTATTATGGTTGGTTGATGCCAGAATGCCGTCAATTGCATAACAAAGAAAGTAAAAATGATTGAGCATAAGAACCGAGAGTGGGGTAAAGTATAAAATAAGGACCCATGAGCCCATACTGATATAAATAAGTGATTGAATAAAGAAAGAAGAGAAGAGACAAATGTCCCATGCAGAAGAATTCCAAATAATCTCTGTAGTTACTCTGCCCTCAAAGAGGTGGAGCTTGACTTCTCTCTGTTGTGCTTGGGTGTGTAGAGGGGACTTCCTTCCAATGAGTATGGTGTGGAAAGAGGGGAAGGAGCAATTTTATATGGGAGAAATTTGACAGACACCACCTCGGGTAGGTGGTCAACATCAATAATGAAAACTCATGTTCATAGTATGTATTATTTTAAGGTTTTTTTTTTAAAGATTTTTTTTGACAGATCACAAGCAGGGGGATCAGCAGGCAGAGAGAGAGAAGGGGAAGCAGGCTCTCTGCTGAGCAGAGAGCCCGATGCAGGGCTCGACCCCAGGACCCTGAGATCATGACCTGAGCCGAAGGCAGAAGCTTAACTCACTGAGCCACCCAGGGGCCCCTTATTTATTTATTTATTTGGCAGAAAGAGTACACAAGTAGGCAGAGCAGCAGAGGGAGAGGGAGAAGCAGGCTCCCCGCTGAGCAGGGAGCCCTATGAGGGGGCAATCCCTCAAGCCGAAGGGAGACGCTTCATCGACTGAACCACCCAGGTGCCCCATCATAGTATGTATTGTAACTATGATATAATGACAATAGCACTTTACATCTGTGGTCTTCCTTCTGAAAATTCATAATATCAGGAGAAAAACACCAGAAGAATCCTAATTGAGGGGCATTCTACAAAACACCTGATCAGCACTCTTTAGAATTCTTAAGGTCAGGGTGTCCCTGGGTGGCTCAGTCGGTTAAGCCTCCCTCTGCCTTCCGCTCAGGTCATGATTTCAGGGTCCTGGGATCGAGCCCCGCATCAGGCTCCCTGCTCAGTGGGGGGGGGTATGCTTCTCCCTCTGCCCCTCCTCCTCCATCCCCTCTCTCTCTCTCTCTGTCAAATAAATAAATAAATAAAATATTTTTTAAAAAGAATTGTTAAAGTCATCAAAGCAAAGAAAGTTGGAGAAAAACCATTACATTAAAAAAAAAAACAAACCATTACAGCCAAGAAGACATGAGGAGTAAGTGTAATGTGGTGTCCTGGATGAGATTCTGGAACCAAACAAGGACATTAGGTAAAAACTAAGGAAATCTGAATAAAGTGTAGACTTTGGCTAATAATGATGTATCAATATTGGTTCATTAACTATAACAAATATATCATAGTCATGTGAGATGTTAATAGTAGGGGAAGTTGGATGTTGGGTATACGGGAACTCTGTATTGTCTTCTTAGTGTTTCTGCAAATAGAAAACTTTTACAAAAAAATTAAGTTTATCTATGGAGGTAATAAAAAGGTCAGTGGTTTCCAGAGGTTCAGGGAGAGGAAGGAAGAGGAGTTGAGTAGGTAGAGCACAGGGGGGTTTTAGGGCAGTGACACATACTTTATGATAGTGTAATGGATAAATGCCATTATATGTTTGTCAAGGCCCATAGAAGGTGCAAGACAAAGGGGGAGCCCTAATGTAAACTATAACTTATTAGACTATAACTATCAATTTTGGCTCATGAATTGTAACAAAACATACCATGCTGTTGCAAGATGCTCCTAATTGGGAAAACCATGCACCTGTGAGTGGGAAAACCGTGTGCCTGTGAGCGGGAATAGGTAAAGGTGGAGAGAGTAATTGGGTACATCAAACTCTGCGTAGTATCTGCCCAATTATTCTGTAAATGTAAAACTGCATGAAAAGAATTAAGTCTACTGAAATAAATGGAGGGGGACGCCTGGGTGGCTCAGGAGGTTGAGCATCTGACCCTTGATTTCAGCCTAGCTCACAATCTCAGGGTTGTGAGATCAAGCCCTGCATCAGGCTCTGCACTCAGTGCGGAGTTGGCTTCTCTCTCCCCCGACCCCCTCCCGCATCTCCCTCTGCCTCTCCCCCTGCTCACATGCTCCCTCTCTCTCTAAAATAAATAAATAAATCTTAAAAAAATTTAAAATAAGGGGCTCCTGGGTGGCTCAATTAGTCAACCGTCTGCCTTTAGCTCAGGTCATGGTCCCGGGGACCTGGGGTCAAGTCCCATGTTGGTCTCTTTGCTCAGTGGGGAGCCTGCCTCTCCCTCCCTCTCTCTCTCAAATAAATAAAATCTTTAAAAAAGAGAAAGGGTATATTTGTGCAATATTTTTTTTTCTAGTGTATATTCTAGGGGTAGAACTGCTGAGTCATATAGTATAACCATGTTTAGATTTATTAAATGTCAACATGTTTTCAAAATTGTTATGGGGTGCCTGGGTGGCCCAGTCAGTTAAGCGTCTGGCTTTTTTTTTCTTTAAGATTTTATTTTATTGATCTGTCACAGAGAGTACAAGCAGGGGTAGCTGCAGACAGAGGGAGAAGTAGGCTCCCTGCTGAGCAAGGAGCCGGATGCAGGACTCCATCCCAAGACCCCCGGATCATGACCTGAGCCGAAGGCAGATGCTTGACCGACTCCAGGTGCCTGCATCTGACTTGATTTCAGCTCGTTCCTCAGTTCCAAAGCTGAGTCTCAGCAGGTGTTTCTGATTGGAGGAGCCTAAGTTCCCGGATGGTGTCCTGTCCACAAGGGAAGGCTGGTGAAGAGTTCTCACTCTTACGTGAGGGAGGCAGAGCTCATAAGGCGGAAATTCTTCTATAGATAGAAAGGCTATTCAAGTAATGAGGACAGCCACAAGTGTGACCCAGATGGTGCTGCTGTCAAGTAGCATAAGGCGTACAAGAGTTTTGGGGTGGTGGGGCGCCTGGGTGGCTCAGTCGGTTAAGCATCTGCCTTGGCTCAGGTCATGATCCCGGGGTCCTGGAATCGAGCCCCGCGTTGTCAGGCTCCCTGCTTCACGAGGAGCCTGCTTCTCCCTCTCCCACTCCCCCTGCTCGTGTTCCCTCTCTCGCTGTGTCTCTCCCTGTCAAATAAGTAAATAAATAAAATCTTTTTTTTTTGAAAAAAGGAGGACGAATTCCATTGTGAACATAGGGACTGTGAGGTGTCTGTGGAACACGCAGATATAGATGTCTAGCGGGGGGTGAGATATTTGAGGTTCTTAACACACAGGTAGCCGCTACAACAGGACGGAGTGGGATGGTCCAGAGAGCCTGCAGAGTGACATGAGAAGACGTAAGAGAGAGTCCTGGTGTGGGAAATAAAACTTCCCCAGGTTTCTCAGTAACCCTGTAAAAAACCCTAGCCCCCAGGATGTATGCAATAATACAGATCAGGGGCACCTGGGTGGCTCATTCTTTAAGCATCTGCCTTTGGCTCAGGTCATGACCCTGGGATCAAGCCCCACATAGGGCTCCCTGCTCGGCGGGGAGCCTGCTTCTCCCTCTCCCACTCCCTCTGCTTGTGTTCCCTCTCTCGCTGCCTCTCTCTGTCAAATAAATAAATAAAATATTTAAAAACTAATAATATAGATCGAAAGTATTTGCTCTCGCTTCCCCTAGATACATTTCACTTTTCACGTACCATGAGGCTATCTTTAGCCATTTGTCTAGCTAACTGCTTTGATCCGAGTGGATAATAAAACTTCTCTTATCTCCCTAAGAGAGTCAAAGGGTCACAGCCAGGATTAAGTCCCCTGGAGAAGCTCCCAAGGTGTCAGGAAGATGAGCATTATTTCCCTAAGTATTAACACTTCAAAAGGGATGAAGCCTAGAACTCAGAGACAGCTCTAGGCTGTAAAAACTGGAGATAACAGGGCTTAGCTGGCCTTTGGAAACCCGTTAACATTACAGAACAGTTCCTGTCAGAACCAGGATCCTTTACTTCCAACCTCCTAGTAGCAAAAATTTTCTCTCTCGGAAGGGAGCAGTATGTCTGTTTCATATATATATATATATATTTTTTTTAAGATGTTATTTATTTATTTGATAGAGTGAGAGAAGGAGCACAAGCAGGGGGAGTGGGAGAGAGAGAAGCAGGCTTCCTGCTGAGCAGGGAGCCCAATGAGGGGCTCGATCTATATATATGTATGTATGTATATATATATATATATATGATTGTTTTTAAATTTTATTTTTTTCATTATGTTCAGTTAGCCAACATATAGTACAAGTTTTTGTTGTAGTGTTCAACCATTCATTAGTTGCATATAACACCCAGGGCTCATCACATCCCGTGCCCCCTTAATACCCATCACCCGGTTACCCCATCTCCCACGCCCCCTTCTGTAACCCTTAGTTTCTTTCCCTGAGTCCAGAGTCTCTCACGGTTTGTCTCCCCCTCTGATTAAATTTTATTTTTTTAGGGCACCTGGGTGGCTCAGTTCGTTGAGCGACTCTGCCTTTAGCTCAGGTCATGATCTTGGAGTCTCAGGATCCAGTCCTGTGTCGGGCTCCCTGCTCAGCGTGGGGAGTCTGCATCTCCCTCTGACCCACCCCCTTTCATTCTCTCTCTCTCTCTCTCTCTCTCATTCTCTCTCTGAAATAAATAAAATCTTTAAAAATAAATACATTTTATTTTTTAAATTTAAATTCAATTACCCAGGTGCCCCTGTTTTGTTTTGCTTTTAATGAGAGTTTAAAGACATGTTTAAGGCTGAGGATAAGGCACCATAGATTGAAATCAGAAAAAGAAGGGATACTTGATAGAGGAGGATTCTGAAGGAGATTGAAAAAATATGGCACTTAGGGCCCAAGAGGGATGGGTGGGCCTGGAACAGGAAGTGCGGTGGAGATCCGTATGGGTATGAATGCATTGTTGTTTGTAGAGAGATTCAGCTGAGGCGGAAGACCAGGGATTTACAGTGGCCCAGTTTGTATGGTTTTGTGGATTTTCTGCAGCAGGGTGAAAACACGTGGATAAAGGAGGGGAGAGGATGGTTTTTAGTACTGACCCAAGGTGAGAGGTTTGTAGGGCTGGTTCAGTAGACGGGAATGCGAAGGGGATTGAGAGTGGTGGTTAGAGTATATATAGTTCAGGCGATCAAGCACGGGGTTAAGAAAGGTTGAGAAGGGGGTGCCCGGGTGCCTCAGTGGGTTAAATGTCCACCTTTGGCTCAGGTTGTGATCCCAGGGATCGAGCCCCGCGGGGGGGGGGGGGGAGCTCCCTGCTCAGCGGGGAGCCTGCTTTTCCCTCGCTCTGCTGCCCCGGCTGCTTGTGCTCTCTCTCTCTCAAATAAAAAATAAAATAAACTCTTATAAAAAAAAAAAAGGATTGTGTAGGTAGACTGGGATGGAGGGGATGGCCATTTCTGATAGAGGGAGAAGATTGGGAAAAGGCATGGTTGGAAGTGTGGAACAGCCTGAAGTCTTCAGGCAGCCCAAACCAACATGAGTGTGAGCACAGGGAAATGGCAGATGTGGCTGGATCAGCGGGAGGAGCTGACTCGGGATGGACAGCCCCAGAGGACTTTGCAGCAGAGTATTGACTCAATTCTGATTTGCATTTTATTTTAAAAGCGTTTTTTGTTTTTTGGTTTTTTTTTTTTTAGAGAGAGAGAGAGCGCGCGCGCGCGAAAGAGCACGCGCGCGCGCGCAAGACTGCGAGTGATGGGGAGGGGCAGAGGGCGGGGCGAGAGGTCTTAAGCAGACTTCCCGCTGAGCACAGGACTCGATCCCACTGCCCTGAGATGGTGACAGGAGCAAGAAATCAAGAGTCAGAGGCTTCACAGACTGAGCCACCAGGCGCCCCTCTGATTGGTATTTAAATTGTCTCAGGTGAAGCGTGGAATCTTAGGGTCAGGTAGGGCTAGAGACCAGTGAGCCGGCTGCTGTAGTTGCCTAAGCCAAGACCCAGGGGGAGTGGCAGTGGGCGGGGGAGAGGAATTCCAGAGCTATTTTGATATCACACGTGTCCCTTTCAGTGTGCAGTATGAAGCCTGGTAGCTTCATCCTCTCCGTTTCGGCTTTCGTGGCCCAGCTCCCCACCCCGGGGCAGCTGTCAGGACCTTTGAGAACGGGGCTGATTCCGATCGCCTTAGAGGGCAAGGGATATAATGATCAAAGGCTTTTGGTCTCAGCTGACTGCTTTTTCCTTACTTGCTTTTGCTTCCCTGTGCCAAATCCTTCAAGTAATCTGAGACGAGAACGTGGTATCTTGAACATTATGGGATTGGGCTGTTTCACTCTTTCTCATTGCTCTATGACCCTACTGCACACATGCGGCAAGTGCAAGGGGCAAATGCTGTACAGGAAAATTGAACCAGGATGTCTGACATGCACCAGGCAGCCCTCCCTCCTTCAGGGTCACTCTGCCATGTGTGGTAGGCAGAATTCTTTCATGGCCCCCAATCCTGGCCCCCTGGGGAATGCACACCTCCTCCCTGTTATTTCGTCAAAAACCAATCTTGAGGCGGGGAGGGGGGTGTCTGGGTGGCTCAGTTCGTTAAGTGTCTGCCTTCTGCTCAGGTCATGATCCCAGAGTGCTGGGATCGAGTTCGGGGGGGAGCCTGCTTTTCTCTCTGCCTCTGCCTGCTGCTCTCTTTATCTCTCTGTCAAATAAATAAATCTAAAAAAAAAAATCAAGGTGCTATTGTGAAGGAATTTTACAGATGTAATTAAGACCCCAAATCGGCTAACTTCAAGAAATGGGAATTATCCTAAGTAAGCTGACCTAATCAGGCAAGCTTTTAAAAAGGACTGGGCTGGGGCACCTAGCTGGCTCAGTCGCTAGAGCAACTTCTGATCTCAGGTTGTGAGTTTGAGCCACACGTTGGGTACAGAGATTGTGTAAAAATAAATCTTAAAAAAAAAAGATTGGGCTCTTCAGTCATAGGAGGTCACATATGGTATATAATTCCACTGGTACGAGGTATCTAAAGCAGTCAAATTCATAGAAACAGAAAGTAGAATGGTGGTTAGCAGGGACTGGGGAAGGGGGGAGATAGGGAGCTGTTGTTCAGTGAATATAGTGTTTCAGTGTTTCAAGATGAAAAAGTTCTGGAGATCTGCTGCACAACAATGTGAATATATTTAACATGACTGAACTACACACTTAAAATTGTTTTAAGATGGGGTGCCTGGGTGGCTCTGTCAGTTAAGCATCTGCCTTCTGCTCACATCATGATCGCAGGGTCCTGGGATCGAGCCCCATGTTAGGCTCCCTGCTCACGGGGAGCCTGCTTCTCCCTCTCCCCCTGCCTGCTGCTCCCCCTGCTTGTGCTCTCTCTTTCTCTGTCAAATAAATAAATAAAGTCTAGGGCGCCTGGGTGGCTCAGTGGTTTAGCCTCTGCCTTTGGCTCAGGTCATGATCCCAGAGTCCTGGGATGGAGCCCCACATTGGGCTCTCTGCTCAACAGGGAGCCTGCTTCCTTCTCTCTCTGCCTGCCTCTCTGCCTACTTGTGATCTCTATCTGTCAAGTAAATAAATAACAACTTTAAAAATAAATAAATAAAATCTATAAAAAGAAAATGGTTAAGATGTTAACTTTTAGATTATGTATTTTTTTAAATCAAAATTTTTAAGAAGTGAGAGGGACTGGGCCCTTTGAAATTCAAAGCGTGAGAGGAATTTGATACAAGGGAGACTAGCACTGCTGACTTTGAGGATGGAGGAAGCCACATGGCAAGGATTGTGGGATGTCTCTAAGAGCTGAGAGTGCCCTCCAGCTGACTGCCATCAAGGACATGGGAACCTCAGTCCTGTGACTGTAAGAAATGAAATCATGCCACAATCACGAGTTTGGAAGAGAACCCTACACCTCAATGAGTTTGAAGCCTGGCTGACATCTTCCTTTCAGCCTCTGAGACCCTGAGCAGAGGACTCAGTCCTGACTCATGGGAATTGTGATAAAAGGGGCACCTGGGTGGCTCAGTGGATTGAGCATCTACTGTTAGCTCAGGTCATGATCCCAGGGTCCTGGGATCGAGTCCCAAATCAGGCTCCCTGTTTGGTGGGGAGCCTGCTTCTCCCTCTGCCTGCCACTCCCCCTGCTTGTGCTCGCTCTCTTTCTCTCTGACAAATACATAAATAAAATCTTTTAAAAATAAGAAAAAAGGGGCGCCTGGGCGGCTCAGTGGGTTAAGGCCTCTGCCTTCTGCTCAGGTCATGATCCCAGAGTCCTGGGATCGAGTCCCACATCAGGCTCTCTGCTCGGCAGGGAGCCTGCTTCCTCCTCTCTCTCTGCCTGCCTCTCTGCCTACTTGTGGTCTCTGTCTGTCAAATAAATAAATAAATAAATAAAATCTTTAAAAAATTATGAAAAAATGCGTGTTTTGAATGAATTTTTTTATTTATATACTGTATCTAGAAGATACATAAATTCTTACACCATTTACTTCCAGAAACGTACAAGAAATTACTTTTATTTGTTTACAAACCAAACCACAAATTACAATCAATGGATTTGGGATAATTCATTCTATGGGGTTCTAAAGTACAAAGGGCACATATCTGACTTGAGACATACATAAAAAGTATAAACTATAGCAGTCTGGAATGAAAATATTATTTTCATGACACTCCATCATGACTCTAAAATTTCTTTAACCCAATTGTGTATTTATTACAAAATTCTGTAAGAACTTTTCATCACCACTACATGTAGAATTTTTAACACTTTAGCAACTACACATTTTGGCATGTCATGACTGATTAATAAAAGGGATGTTTATAGGGGTGCCTGGCTGGTTCAGTCGGTGGAGGGTGCAACTTTTGATCTCAGGGTTGTGGGTTCAAATCCCACACTGGGTGTGGAGGTCACTTAAAGCCTAAAAAAAAAAAGCTATGTACATTAAAAAAATTTTACAGGATTGAAAAAGTATTAAATTAAATCTGTGATTACTGGTGTACCAACACTTTATTTTAGAAATCTAATGTTATTTATGAAAATGGAGGGGCTCTTGGGTGGCTCAGGCGGTTAAGGGGCTGCCTTCTGCTCGGGTCATGATCCCAGGGTCCTGGGATCGAGTCCCACATCGGGCTCCCTGCTCAGTGGAGAGCCTGCTTCTCCCTATCCCTTTGCCTGCTGCTCTGACTGCTTGCACACTCTCTATCTCTCTGTCAAGTAAATAAATAAAATCTTTAAAAAAAAAGAAACTAGAGATTTTTCCTTCTTAGACTTTTCAGCAAAACTGTGTATTGCTGATAGTATGATTTCATTTTCAAATTAAGACTTCATATCTGATTAAAAGCCATTAAAATTTAAATGTATATAAAATATAGTTTTGAATCACTCATAAAGCAATCTCTTATAAATAATGTGAAATGTACAGTAATTAAAATCGCCATTTCTGAAAGTATTTTCCTGAAGAATTATTTATTTTAGAGGTGGGAGAGGGGCAGAGGGAGAGAAAGTCTTAAGCAGACAGACTCCCCACTGATCACAGAGCCCCCTGTGGGGGTAGATCTTAGGACCCTGAGATCATGACCTGAGACAAACCAAGAGTTGGAAGCCCAACCAACTGAGCCACCCAGATACCCCTCTGAAAGTATTTTAAAGAAAATATTTAGGGGCACCTGGGTGGCTCAGTGGGTTAAGCCACTGCCTTCGGCTCAGGTCATGATATCGGGGTCCTGGGATGGAGTCCCGCATCGGGCTCTCTGCTTAGCAGGGAGCCTGCTTCCCTCTCTCTCTGCCTGCCTCTCTGTCTACTGTGATCTCTCTCTGTCAAATAAATAAATAAAAATTTTTAAAAAATATTTAGACCTGTAAAAGTAGATATTGTGCATAACCTGTTTAAGATTTTAGTAATTTATTCTGTTCAGTAATACTGACTCAGGGGACGCCTGGGTGGTTCGGTCGGTTAAACGACTGCCTTCAGCTCAGGTCATGATCCCAGGGTCCTGGGATCAAGTCCCACATCGGGCTCCTTGCTCGGCAGGGAGCCTGCTTCTCCCTCTGCCTCTGCCTGCCACTCTGCCTACCTGTGCTCACTCTCTCGCGCTCTCTCTCTGACAAATAAATAAATAAAAATCTTTAAAAAAAAATACTGACTCAGAAAAAAAATACTGACTCAGAAATTACAATGCATACTTTATAGTTTACTTCATACATGCCAATGATTTAGTCTTTGGCACGGGACTTTATTTAAGAGCAAGATGGTCACCGGTTTCCTTAAAAACTATTTTTAGTTCTATAATCATTTCTTGTGACAAATTTGACCTTCTAAATGTTCAGATTATTGCACTAAAGAGGAGAATAGTTTTTCTTTGAGAGACAGAAACAGAGAGAAATTTTCTAAATTCTTTCTATAGCTTTCTTATTATTTATAAAAAATGTACAGTAGTTTTCTAATAAGCCTGATAATAGCTTGGCCTTTCATCATGGTTTTCTGAAGAAACATTGGACAAAAAACAGTTTGATCCATTTATTATGGTGAAGGGACACATTTTTTTCTGTTTTCTTGTCTTTTCTTTTTTCTTTTTGTCTTGATCTCAGATTTTTAGAAGCACATATTTAAAAGTCATGTGCGGGTTTTTACATATGTCCTTTAAGTTACCATTCAATAGAATCCAAAAATATACTCCAAATGTATTTAGACCAAACCAGAGGATGAAATTTTCCCTTTTTTCTCCTCCATTTTTAAAAAAGATTTTATCTATTCGAGAGAGAGAGTGAGAGGGAGCATGAGAAGGGAGGAGGTCGGAGGGAGAAGCAGACTCCCCATGCAGCTGGGAGCCCCATGCAGGACTCGATCCTGAGACTCTGGGATCATAATCTGAGCCAAAGGCAGTTGCCCAACCAGCTGAGCCACCCAGGCACCCTGTCTTCCATTTTTAGCTAGACTGTTCCAGTATCCCAGAAAGCTAAATTTTCACATTTTGTAGTGCTACCTACAGCAAATGGCTCGCTCTCTATACAAAAGCAGAAAATATGGCAATACCCCTTTCTTTCTGTTTATAAACATAATTTCTTGGCAAATACTTTCATTTTTATTTATTTATTTATTATTTTTAAAAAAGATTTTATTTACTTATTTGATAGTGAGGGAGAGACAGCGAGAGCAGGGGGAGTGCGAGAGGGAAAGCAGGGTTCCCGCCGAGCAGGGAGCCTGGTATCATGACCCTGGAATGAGCCCTGGAATCATGACCTGAGCTAAAGGCAGATGCTTAACGACTGAGCCACCCAGGCGCCCTTACTTTCATTTTTATTGATACACTAACAGAACCTAACAATTTCAGATGGCATTATAATGGCATCTTTCTTTTTCTATTTAAATTCGATTAGCATATAATGTAATATTGGTTTCAGAGGTAGAGGTCAGTGATTCATCAGTCTTATATAACACCCAGTGCTCATCACATCACGTGCCCTCCTTAATGCCCATCACCCAGCCAGTCCATCCCCCCACCCGCCTCCCCTCCAGCAACGCTCAGTTTGTTTCCTGTGCTTAAAGAGTCTCTTATGGTTTGTCTCCCTCTCTGATTTTGTCTTGCTTTATTTTTCCCTCTATTCCCCTAAGATCCTCTGTTTTGTTTCTTAAATCCCACATATGAGTGAGATCATAGGATAATTGTCTTTCTCTGATTGACTTATTTTGCTCAGCATCCTCTAGTTTTATCCACATCATTGTAAAATAAAAGCACCTTTCTTTACCATACTGTATATTATGGGTATCCAAAGACACATAAAAATTGGCTTCCTAAATAGAACAGTATTAACATTTGTCCTCCCCAAAAGGACACAAAATAAAAAATTTGAAACACTTAGATAAAAAAATAAAACATTTACATGAAAATCAGAATAATTTTAACTTAACGCTAAATAGCTAGATTTTGCGGGACGCCTGGGTGGCTCAGTTGGTTGGACGACTGCCTTCAGCTCAGGTCATGATCCTGGAGTCCCGGGATCGAGTCCCGCATCGGGCTCCCAGCTCCATGGGAAGTCTGATTCTCCCTCTGACCTTCTCCTCGCTCATGCTCTCTCTCACTGCCTCTCTCTCAAATAAATAAATAAAATCTTTAAAATAAATAAATAGCTAGATTTTTGTGTACACAGTATCACATGAGGAGAACCTGAGAATGGGGCTATGAACACGTGATGAAATGAGGTTCAGGGCAAGTCCAAAGACTTTTGTGTACCATGATATCACAAATAATATATGCCATTGCTTCTAGAAACATGGAGAAGTTATTGTAATAGTTTTAATTAATATACAGTGCCTCTCTGACAATACCTGCCATCGAACATAGATGCACAAAGACTTTTACCTCATCCTAGATATATTTTAAGTTGTTTAAGGACCTGAATAAGTCCTTTTCCAATGAAGATGATACAAACATCCAGATGGTGAACAGACACATGAAAAGATGTTCAGCATCACTCATCATCAGGGAAATGCAAATCCAAACCACAATAAGATATCAGTTTACACTGGTTAGAAGGGCTAAAATCAAAATGACAAGAAATAACCAGTGTTGGCAAGGATGCGGAGAAAGGGGAACCCTTGTGTACTGTCGGTGGGAATGTAAACTGGTGCAGCCACTCTGGAAAACAATATGGAGGTTCCTCAAAAATTAAAAATAGAGGGGTGCCTGGGTGGCTCAGTCAATTGAGCATGATTCTTGATTTCGGCTCAGGTCATGATCTTGGGTCATGAGATGGAGCCCCACATCGGGCTCTCCGCACAGTGAGGAGTCTGCTTCTCTCTCTCTCCCTCTCCTCCTCCCCCTGCTCGCACTCTTTCTCTCTCTCTCAAAAGAATAAATAAACCTTAAAAATATTTTAAAAACAGAAATACCGCATGATCCAGTAATTCCATTACTGGGTATTTATCTAAGGAAAGCAAAAACACTAATTTGAAAAGATATATGCACCTGTTTGTAATTGATTGCAGCATTATTTACAATAACCAAGATATGGAAGCAACCCAAGTGTCCATATTTTAAAATTAAAAAAATTAATTCCAGTATAGTTAACATACAGTGTTACATTAGTTTCCGGTGTACAATATAACAATTCAACACTTCCATACGTCATCCAGGGTTCGTCACGACAAATGCATTCCTTAAACTCTATCACCAAATCACCCATCCCCCTATCCCCTTCCCATCTGGTAACCATCAGTTTGTTCTCTATATTAAGTGTCCACTGATAGATGAATGGATCTAGAAGGTGTGACATACATATAATACATATATAATATATATGTATATATAATTATATATTATATAGTAAATAATTATTATGTAATTTATATTTCTATATCACATATAATCTAATTCATATTAAATATGTATTTATTACATAATTATACAATTATGTATAATATGAAATTTATGAATACATATAATATATATAAAGGAATAGGACTCAGCCACAAAAAGGAGATCTTACCATTTGTGACAACATGGATGGCCCTAGAGAATATTATGCTAAGTGAAACAAGTCATGCAGAGAAAGACAAATACCATATGATTTCACTAATATGTGGATCTAAAAACAAAAGCCAGGAGTGCCTGGGTGGCTCAGTCATTAAGCAGCTGCCTTGGGCTGGGGTCGTGATCCCAGGGTCCTGAGATAGAGCCCCGTATCGGGTTCCCTGCTCAGCAGGAGGCCTGCTTATCCCTTTCCCACTCCCCCTGCTTGTGTTCCCTCTCTGGCTGTCTCTCTCTCTGTCAAGTAAATTTTAAAAATCTTTAAAAAAATAAAGACAAAAGCCAACAAAATAAATGAACAGAAACAGCACAAACAGAGTCATAAATACAGAGAACAAACTGGTGGTTGCCAGAAGGGAAAGGGGGTGGGAGGAAGAGCCAAAAGGGTGAAGGGTATGGGAGGTACAGGCTTTCGGCTCCATAATGAGGAAGTGGCGTGAATGGAAGGTTTCGCATGGGGAATAGAGTCCGTGGGTATTGGCATGGCACCCTGTGGTGAAGGATATTTGCTACAGTTGTTGTGAGCATAGCACAATGTATAGTTTTGTTGAAGCACTGTGTTCTATGTCTGAAACTAATGTAACATTGTCTGTCGGCTGGACTTCAAAACGTTGTTTAAAAATAGGTCGCTTTGCAACAGTCTTCTGTGTGTTGATTCTGTATCCTGCAACTTTGCTGAACTGCTGTATGAGTTCTAGCAATTTTGGGGCGGAGTCTTTCGGGTTTTCCACAAAGAGTATCAGGTGGTCTGTGAAGAATCAAAGTCTGACTTGTTTGCTAATTTGGATACATTTTATTTTTGTTGTTGTCTGATCGCTGAAGCTAGGACTTCCAGTCCCATGCTGAACCACCCTGGTGAGAGTGGGCATCCCTGTCGTGTTCCTGACCTTAGGGGGAAAGATCTCAGTTTTTCCCCCGTTGGGGACAATGTTCGCTGTGGGTCTTTTGTATATGGCCTTTATGACGTTGAGGGATGTTTCCTCTATCCCCACATTGTGGAGGGTTCTGATCAAGAAACGATGCTGCATTTTGTCAAATGCTTCTTCTGAATCTATTGAGAGGATCATATGGTTCTTGCCCTTTCTTTTATTATTGGGGTGTATCATGTTGATTAGTTGCCCAGCCCAGGAAGAAATCCCACTTGGTCGTGGTGAATAATCCTTTCAGTGTACTGTTGGACCCTATCAGCTAGTATCTTGTTGAAAATTTTATTTGATTTTATTTAAAAATAATAAGTGGCTTTGCAAAAAAAAGTAGTTTAAAATGTCTTACATTAATTTGACAAGTTTACAACTTCATAATAATTCGTAATTCAAATAGTTTGCAGTGAAACCTTAAATTATATTATTACAACATACCATGTTCCATGTTATTAGGTGAAAATATATCAGAAAATGAACCCTCCCTAACAAGGTACATTCAGTGCTCCACCAAAATTAACTAACCCTTTCCCCTTTTAGTCAAAACACACAGTATCGTGCTATTATGGCTTTGTGCCTTGCCTTGGTAATACCTCAATTCCGACTTTAAGAACACAAGTAGAGAAAAAAGTGGGGACAAATACATTTGAGTGACAAAGTCACGGGATTGATTTAAGACTTCTACCCTTGTGTTCACATGAAGATAGAGAAAAGTAAGTGACAAAGGAAGAAACATCTAGAATTACATCTTTTATCTTAGAAACATTTCTATCTATAGATAGATTAACATATAGATAGATAAACACATCTAAAGATAGACAAACATATCTATCTTTAAGGCTATGCAACTGGAAACATGTTCTGCACTGGGCAATCTCAGAACACTGTATTATAGCATTGTGCAATGAGTAAACATTCTGCATTTCAAAGTAACTAAAAAATATTAGGGATACCCCCCCATACTGAATCAGAGGTAATATGATTAACTAATGATTCCAAATTAGCCAAGACTTAGCTAAATTAAAAAGAAACAAACAAAAAACTTTTTAAAAACAGCACTATATACGGTAGGCAATTAGACTTCCATTATATCTGATATGGTTTTAGTTTTTTTCTTATTTTTTTAAAGATTTTTAATTTATTCATTTGACAGACAGAGATCACAAGTAGGCAGAGAGGCAGGCAGAGAGAGGAAGGAAAGCAGGCTCCCTGCTGAGCAGAAAGCCAGGACCCTGGGATCATGACCTGAGCCGAAGGCAGCGGCTTAACCCACTGAGCCACCCAGGTGCCCCTTTTTCTTATTTTTTAAAAATTTTATTTATTGGGGCGCCTGGGTGGCTCAGTGGGTTAAGCCGCTGCCTTCGGCTCGGGTCATGGTCTCAGGGTCCTGGGATCGAGCCCCAAATCAGGTTCTCTGCTCAGCGGGGAGCCTGCTTCCACCTCTCTCTCTGCCTGCCTCTCTGCCTACTTGTGATTTCTCTCAAAAAAAATTTATTTATTTATTTATTTGACAGATACAGATCACAAGTAGGCAGAGAGGCAGGCAGAGAGAGAGAGAGAAAGAGAGAGAGAGGAGGAAGCAGGTCCCTGCTGAGCAGAGATCCCGATGCGGGGCTTGGTCCCAGGACCCTGGAATCATGACCCAAGCTGAAGGCAGAGGCTTTAACCCACTGAGCCACGCAGGCACCTCAGTATTTTTCTTATAATGCTTCACATTTTCCACATTTTTTGAACTATAGTGTTTGGTGGGGGCAGGGGTCAAATCTAGCACATTTTACTAGTGAGTACATTAATGAAAAATATGAATCCAACTGCAATACAGTGTTTCCCTTATATCTAAATCAATTAAAAACTTGATATAAAGCTTACTGTTGTAAGAGCATCCAATCCGTTTATGAAAATGAGTTGTACAGTCAGGTTCCATCCAAGAAATTGTTGACTCAGCTGAAGAAATTAAGAGAAAATATTTGGCAAAGGAAAGTAACACAAAAAAATTGCTATCATAGGAAATCTAACATCGTGTATTATTTCTTTAATAATAGTTCTTGTTCCATGGGTCTTTATATGTTATGCCAATTTGTATCAGAGTTTAATGGCAGAAAAGGCAACAATTTCTAAATTGGTGGTGTACATTTCTTTAAGATTTTTTTAAATGTAAGGTCATTAAAAAATATACAAACGACTAGATGAAAATGAAGGCAATGGAAAGATTCAACTTTTCACAACCAGAAAATTAGCACAATCTAAAAAATAATTGAGAAACGAGTGTTGTTAACTCACAATTCTAAATCTTTCTAAACTATGAGATTAAAAATCATTTTCAGTGTATGTAAATTCTGCATTTTATCACATGAATATGTATCTTTCACACTATCTTTTGAAAATAGGCCATTTAAGGAGAAAACAATTTTTAACCCAAAACTTTCATTCAGCTTTACTGTGGGTTGAATACACGTGCAATGTGCTCTCGATGCATAGAAATCACAGTGGACAGCAGTGCAGGATGGTGGGGGGGGTGGATTAAGGAGAATCTGCTAATTCACACGGTGATTTTTTTTTTTTTTTGTCCATGATGGAAGATAATTCACACTTCTAAAACCTCAAGACTTTCCATTTTAAAGAACCAAAAGCAAACTCAGGACACCTCGCTGACCCTTCCCCACCCCTAAACAAATTGATTACTCTTTTCATCAAAAACTCTTGAGAGTTGTAGCAGCAGAAGATTTTAATAGCAATGCAAGTTTGCAAACTGGATTTCATTTTTTTTTTCTTGAACTCAAAGTGCAGGATGCAGGGTTCTCCTCATTTTCATGAACGCTGCTCTTGTCACTAATCCTTCATTTTGTTTGGCAAAGGCACGTTTTGAATTAAGTCTCTCTGGTATACAGAAACATAATAAAACGAGACAGGTATTACAAAGAAAGCACCTGCATGAAATCATGATACTCAGCTGGTAAGTCTGACCGGATGAATTGCAGATTTAGGCAACGAAGGCCCTGAATAACACAAAGCTCTGTTTTTAGAGTCCCTGGTTGAATGTTTAATTAGATCAGGAATTGTCTATCCACATCTGGTTGTTCATCAAAGTGAAACCTACCGTTTGAGTGCCCAGTTCTAGTTGGAAGTGTTTTTAGCACGGGAGCAAACTCCAGCTTAAAAGATAACAGCCATCAGAACTATCCAGAACAAGAAAAGAACCATCTGGCACATTTACTAGAATTCCTTCTGCCTCCCAGCATGTGACTGGTTCCCAGTATCATCTTTATAAGACTTGTCACAACCATAAGACCACTACTTTTCATTGAGTCATAAACTCTTGCAACCCCAGGAGCAGAGTTGGGATCAAAATTCAAATGATAGCACATAATTTTATTTTATTTTTTAAGGATTTTTTAAAAAATTATTTGAGAGGGAGAGAGGGAGACCACACTGGTGGGGGGAGCAGCAGAGGGAGAAACAAAAGCAGACTTCCCACTGAGTAGGGACCCCTTCCCCCTGCCGACATGGAGCTCGAACCCAGGACTCTGGGATCATGACCCGAGCTGAAGGCAGATGCTTAACCGACTGGGCCCCCCAGGCATCCCGATAGCTCATAATTTTAGACACAAGGACATCTGTGCCCGTGAGTCCACTGAAGTTCCTTTGGATTTGATTATTTTGCCCTGAAGTCAGCAATGGTGAGCGTGGGGGGACATCATCATGTCTTGTTCTTGGACTCTGCAATGTGATGACTACGGTGTCAGCAAGCCATTCACAGACTGATCCCCAAAGATCCCTGGGGGCAATGACTGCAGGGCCCTGGTCTACCTGACTTCCATTTTCAGAGAAAGCTTCCCCCTGTCCCTCCCCCACACACTTTAGAAGGCACTGCTGAAACTTCCATTGGAAGGATCCAGAAAACCAAATGCAGTATTGAGGTGTATGTCCACTAACTACAGACACGTGTTCATTGAGGTGACGTTGCAAGTCTCCATTCTGGGATTCCGAGCTCCTTTATGAATTATCTTGCTCTTGGCACACAGTGCCGGGCTGAAGACTGAAAGTCTTTTCAGTGCTGGACTTGGATTGGAGGAAGGAACCAAAGCCTTGACTCTCGCCTTCTCCATTTTGATACACCTCTCTTCAGCATTCGTGGGTCCAGAGGCCACAGGGTAGGACTATAGTCATGATTGCTAAGGGAAGTGGACCTCATTGGTCTCTGAGCTCTCACATCTTTCAAGACTCTAGGTGCTGAGGAGAGGAAAAGGTATCTTCATCTGGCGGAGCTCCCAGAGGGTGTGCTCCTCTTGTCTTTCTGCTTTTGTTCTGCAGAAAGCAGCTTTTTTCATGTGCCCGTTAAGCTTTGACTCTTTGATCTATTTTTTCCCACCTTTTTCATCTCCACTGTTGATAGCACAGCCGGTCCTATCTCTCCTTTAGCAGCTACCAAACAAGGAATCGTGGTTTCCAAACACTGGCTTAGGGATGCTTACGGTCCTACCATGAAGTCAGGGGCTCCTTTACTTTTATTCAGGTTCAAAGATTTCTGGAAGGTTTTAAGGCTACTTTTCTTCGTGATGACGCGTTCTCTAATCCCCGGAGGGCTCAGTCCCTCTCTGGAATGTTATTCCCGAACATCCGGAGAACCCTGCGGTGCGGCATCCATCCACGTGTGTTTCTCCAGCTTCGTTTAACCCTTGGAGCCATTTTCCAGCGGCAGCAGCCGCGGCGGGTGGCGGCGGCGGCGGCGGCCAGAGCGTGACTCTCGCTCCCTCGGCCAAAGCCGGCGCGAGGGCTGCGAAATGCGTGCGGTTGGAAGCCGCGAAACTGGTGGCAATTTGCTGCACGGTAACAAAAACCGAATACGCCATTAGCGATGTTAGCACGCAGGCAAAGTTTGGGGTTCGGGTGGAAAACGGGGCTGATTTATTTCAGACGATTCTGAATTTAGACTCGCGGCCCCTGAAGGGAGGGAAAAAATAGCCAGAAATCAGGGTGAACGAGAATACACAAAAGCACCCTCTTCCATGCCCAGGTCAGGCCTCCAGCCTGAAGAGACCGTTCTCTCTCCAGATAGTTATAGACCTTCACGTACTCTAGCACCTAACTAATACTCTTGTTTTATGCTCCAGTGGCTTTTTGTGTCTGCCTAACTGGGCTTCAGGTTCCCTGGGGGCGAAGATCTCCTGCGGATCTCCGTGTCCCCTACCGTGCCTTGCACAAAGGGATGTGCTAGGAAATGTTTACTTGACTGGCCAAAGACGGTGTGTTTGTCCCATTAGTGAGTCCTTCAGACGAAACCTTCCAGGTGCTATGCCCAGAAGGTACCTGGAGCGGGTTCTTGAGACTTCAGGGATTTTTCCTGATTGAAGCACTGTGAGCCTCAAAATCCAGCCTCTCACAGCAGCAAAATGTATCATAATATCCTCTGACTCTTCTCTCTCGGGATAAGGAAACTTAAACCACAAGTAGGGATAAGCCCAATAGCCTGCCTCACAGGGAACATGACCTGACATTGAATAACAAAAAGAGTTTTACTTAATTAGCTAGCACCCGCTAATCAGCGAGGCCTAAACATCTGCCAGTGGAATCTGAGAAGTCTGTTCCAGAAGCTGAAAAGCTGAGTTTATTTGCCACAGATGGGGCACCTGTAATGAGAATGGGGAGAAAACGTTTTCCCAGTTAAAACAATCTGAGAGAAGAGGTTGGTACCCAATTTCCAGAGAGAGTCTGTGGATTGAACTTGGTCTTTTTCATTGCATGTGACTATTAATCATCAGATGTGATGGAAGAAATTATCAGCATGAATTTTCTCTGCACTCATATCCATAATTAACAGTTTGTGAACTGTGCTGAAGAAATTGAAGCAGAACTTGAAGGCTTAGGTTTTTGTTTTTTTTTAATGTAGTCAAATGACAAGGCAGTAGAAACGTTTTGAAGAAATTCACTGACCTGTTTTCTTAGATCAAGGATGACTTTTTGAAATAAAAAAGCTCTGAGAGATCCAACTTGTTGCCTCCATGGGCTTATAAAAATTTCTTGCTGATGCGGCAAGGTAACTCAAATCCTTTCTACAAGGAGATATAAATTAATACCAATGTTACAAAGTATCTGAACAATGGACTTGAGACTACAGGACGATCATAAGGGTTGATTTGTTCAGGGAAGTGGAAGCGATTCAGACTCAATCTGGATGTGTGGTTTTAGGTAGATGGCAAGTGAATTCATCTGTCATTGTTGAGCTGCCTTGAGCTAAATGTAATCATCGATTGTTAGGATCTGCAAAGCTATCTGGGGGAAGGTGAAGTTACAATTCAGAAGAGAGTCAAGAATTTTGACGAATATGAATAATCTTTAACATTTTTATGGTTGCCTTTGGAATGCAAACTCTCAGCATGTCCCCGAGTTATGAAGCATTTGCCCGAAGACCGTGGGCAGAACTACGCTGCACACCAAAACGATTTTGAAATTTCGAACTGTATGCCTACGATCTGAGATGTTCGGGTTCATTCGGCCCGGTGAGAGTATCAGTGTCTTTCATCAAAAGTGCTGAGATCAGTGGGTGGAATCAGAATTGAGACTCGTTCCAATTATAACCTTCTCCTCCATCGCTTTGAACAACAGCTCAGTCTTTGAAATAGAAACCTTTAAATTCACTTGCTCAGATTGATCCATCAACCTTGTAACTATCAATTTTTACACGAATAAAGTTGGTGGAATTTTTTAGACGCCTCTGGCATTGGTACCAAAAACCTCCACTACCGGCTAGGTAACAGACCGCACAACTCCGACAAAAATGTATCCGTCGTGTAGACGGATTTCTTTTTAACCCTCCGCTTCCCTATTGAAAAACTTGGCCGCTCCTGCCCCAGCCGGTGCCCTAAGCGCGAGTAGGGTTGACAGGGTTGCTCGCATGCGCTCTCGACACAATCGTGTTTGTCGCAATGGGCCCTGGGCGGAAGGTTACAGAAGAGCCAGCGACTTTGATTATAGTCATTTTGTCGGTAGCGCTGGTTACCGCGCTACTTCCGCGCTGGTACTTGATTGTAACAGAAAGTAGTTCCGGCCCGTGTTGTTTCGGCCGAGGAGCCGTCGCCGCCATTTCAAGACCGTGAGAGGTAGATGGCCAACCAGAGTTCCTAAGGTTCGAAGCCTGTAACTGCTGCCGCCGCTTAAGCCTGCCAAAACACTGGTACGGCTGCCGCCCTCTTCTTACTACCTCTAGAAACATTCTTGCCAGTAGTGGCGGCAGCGGGTCAATTACCCTCCTCTCGTTCTCCCTCAAGAAGCTCCAGATGGCGTCTTCCGTGGGCAACGTGGCCGACAGCACAGGTACCGGTGTCCGTTCTACCTTGGCATACGACCCGTCGGGGTCTCGCGCCGTCCTCGACCTCTCATCACTCCCTTCCTTCCCCCTAGCCATCCCCATTACATCAGTGGCATTGCTGAGCTTTTCGTCGTCTACCGGCATCTGTTCGGGTTTTCCGCTGTCCGCTCCTCGAACATTTCCTCTTTTCTTGCTTGCTTTCTGCTTCCATTTTTTTTGCTTTTTTAACCCCATCAATTTTCTAGCTGCCGACTCTCTCGGGACGCCTCTACCACACGTGCGCGCTTAGAACGTCTCGGAATGGACTGCATTGGAATCCCTGCCCTTTCACTCTCCTTCGCAGTCGTTTTCTCCCCGAATTCAGCCCACCCTCTCCTTCTCTCCCCCCTCCAGCCCTTTCCCCTTAGACAGATTTGGTTCTTCTCTGTCAATCTAGGGCGGGGGTGCCATTCCAATGTAATCATGTCCTCACTTTGCATCACCCGAGGACAAGCAAAAGCTCCTTGGTGTGCTGTAAGTAACCTCGAGAAGATGGGCTACTGAGCAGCACCCCGCTGGGCAGCGCCTTTTTGGTTGTGTTTCGGTCTAGCGGCCCCGGTTTAGATTGGAAATTTCCAGGGGTTCCTGTTGCCATCGCCCAATTCCACCCGCTGCCCCCAGCCTGGATTTCCGATCCCGTCTTCCCTCCCCTCCCGCGGGGAACCACACCCTTCCCTTCGCGAGGTTGCCAGCCCTGCGGTCCACTTCCTACCCTCGGGGAGAAACCACCCTGGTGCGGGTGCTTTGGCGTTGACCACCCTGCCCGCCGAATTCCTGCTTTGTGTTACTTTCTCCCTGTATTCTTCCGCCGCCGCCTCTGGGTCTTCCATCCCCATTCTTTAGCTTAGTGTCTCTTTATTCATAGGGTGTGTATTTTTTTAAGTTTTCATCCTTGCTTGAAGAGTTTGTAAAGCAACTGGAGTGTAGCTGCACGAGTGCAAGGCGGTTGCCCTTTTAGACAATTCAGTCGAGAGCATTCGGTACTAAAAATAAGAGGACCAAATTATAGGAGTGTCCTTCAGCTGCCTTTCCATATTGAGGCTATTTGGGGCGGAAGGGGGGGAAACTGGGCTGCGGTTCTAAGGTTTCCCACGAGGTTATTTTGTTGTTGTTTCTCAGTTGAGATGTGTCAGGGGTTTTATTATTTTTGGACATTGTGCAGGAAGTAATAGGAGAATCCTCCGTTGATCTTAATCCGTGAGATTGTGGGTAGTGGGATCTAGTGATCAGTGTTCTTCCCCTTCCTTCCAGGGATTTTAAAAGATGTAAGAGTCTGTATGAGCTTGCCCTTTTCTGTGTTACTTTGTTTGAGGAAGTTGTCATTTCAAATGTTAATATTAGCAGATAAAGGGGCTTTGAAAGTTGATAGTGTGTTGAAATGAGGGGCTAGGAAGTTCCAGAGACTTGTCTAAAATGTCATTAATTCACTAGTTTCTACTTGAGATACCACCTTACCCAGATTTGGATGCAGGTCTCTGCTACTGTGTAGTGGTCAGCTTTATGTTCTGTCAGGAAATTTACTTTGCTTTCCTGAGTATACGGATCACTTGCCAGCTCTAAGGGTTGGGGTACAAGGCTCAAATTTGAGCTTGTCACTGTGACCTTGGTAGAATTGAAGTAATTTGTAATGGTTTGTAATTTGGAAGTAATTTGGAATGGTTTCCCATTCCAGCCTCCTAATGAAAGTGCCATGATCAAATTCCTAGTAATGTATCATTGTTTAAGGAAGTGTTTACAATTGAGACTTAGGCAGTCTGTGGTTGTTTCTCTCCCCCTCCCTGGGCTTTAGCTGTACCCTTTATGTATCTGAATTAAATCACTTAACACAGAGCAAAGTGTTTTCATTTGTTACTCATTCTGCCCCACTTTATAGAATGGTCTTATATCTGAGCATTTCCCCATTCTTCCTAAAAATCATTGCAGTTGTAGGTAACTGCTTGGTTTATGTAGGGTTGTTTGCAATGTCTTAATCCTTTAGTCAGTGTCAGAGCTCTTGGAAAATGCTAGTCTTAAACCAGTGTGGGTGGGATTTAGCTAATTTGGTCTCCATTGTGAATTGGGTTAATAGAGGAGCAATATAGTCTTGGGTCTTTACTTAAAATGTTTGATGACCCCTTTAAATATTTTGGCTCCTGAGAGACTAATTCATGTTGTTTATCAGCTGTTTTAAAAATAGCACCTTGGCTTTTAACAATTTCCCCGTTCAATGCTGGTTTCAAGTGTATCCCTTAATAAAAAAATGAAGTCGAGAAACTACCAATACATTTTTGTAATTTCAAGAGTTAAAAACACATGTGGTGCTCCCAGTCAGTTGAAGAGAAAGATTGTTACCAGTATCCCACCCCACACAAATGCAACTTGAAACATGGGACAGTGTGTTTATTAAGTTTCCAGTAGGTGGTTCTGACATTAAATCTTTGTGACCTTGCAAATCATGTTGCATATTTTGTTTCTGTATGTTAACTAAGATGTAGGGAATAATGTTTGGTGACTCTTTAGATGCTACCTCTGATTTATGATTTAAAAGTACAAAGTATTTTTGTTCATAAAATGTAATCTTATTTGGAAGTAAATGTTTCTATCTGGTCTGGGAAGGAAAAGTTAATGGTGAATTCTAAAAATGCCAATTCTGCACCTGATGTTAACTTGGAGGTATAAATTAGTGCAGAACACTCTAGTGCTTTACATGGTTTCAAGCGTTTTCATCTTTGAGTTTAATATACCATATTTTTACATTTTTTTGTTTGCATTTCTAACTTTTTGTTTTCCCCCCTCCTTCCCTCAAATGTTTTGATGATTCTCCAGAACCAACGAAACGTATGCTTTCCTTCCAAGGGTTAGCTGAGTTGGCACATCGAGAATATCAGGCAGGAGATTTTGAGGCAGCTGAGAGACACTGCATGCAGCTCTGGAGACAAGAGCCAGACAATACTGGTGTGCTTTTATTACTTTCATCTATACACTTCCAGTGTCGAAGGCTGGACAGGTAGGAGATATGGGGGTACCTGCTGGTGATTGCTGCCCCTGGGTGCTGAACTTAAAAAAATGATACTTAAATATTTGAACTTGAAAATTTTCCAGTACTGGGTTTCAACTAAGCCACCAACGCACATCTGCTCTTTTGCCCACTTGGGACATGCCCAGCTGCCAGTTTTTCTCCTTTCTTTTGTGGTGGTATTTATATTCTCAGTATGACTAGGGACCTTTTCTAGATTTTCCCACCTACATCTGCCTTCTTAACTCTGTTCAGGTATACAAAGAATAATTTATTCCATCTGAGCATCCTGTCTCACCTTTGTAAGCTGTGTCAGTTTGAGGAATGGAAATGCTCAGAAATGATGGTGTATGTTGCTGTGGTAGGAGGTGCATATGTGATTCAAGTTGCAAATGCACAAATCGTTATGATATGCTACTTTTAGCTCATCAGTTGAATTAATCAAAAGGGAAGAATCTGACTTACCCTTTTAATAAATTGCCATTCTGGCTTAATTAGACATTAAAAGATGAGTGTCATTACATTTTAATCAACAAATGGAAAGTGAGGGTCATGCACATAGCATTTTCATTCTTGATCTTAGTGTTCATGTCTTTACAATGTGGCAGTTTGATAAGACTTTAGTAAGAATTTTATCTCATAAGAAAAAAGGATTCCAACTTGAAATCGGGGATACCTCTACTTTTGGAAAACTTTGATTTCCAAAATATTTCCTACCGTACAGTAGTTAAGAGATACTGTCTTGTTACACAGTCAGCAGTAATAGCACAGGAGCTTCAGAAACTGAGTTGCGTGTGGGCCATACCTTCTCTCTCTGACACGCATACCCATGTATCAACACTTTTCGCTTTTTCCAGATCTGCTCACTTTAGCACTCTGGCAATTAAACAGAACCCCCTTCTGGCAGAAGCCTATTCGAATTTGGGGAACGTGTACAAGGAAAGAGGGCAGTTGCAGGAAGCAATTGAGCACTACCGGCACGCACTGCGTCTCAAACCAGATTTCATCGATGGTTATATTAACCTGGCAGCCGCATTGGTAGCAGCAGGTGACATGGAAGGGGCAGTACAAGCTTACGTCTCTGCTCTTCAGTACAATCCTGTGAGTAACATTTTAATGCTTATTATTTCCCTTTACAAAAGCCCACAGGGAAACAGCCTGCTACTTCAGACATTAAATAGGTTTTTGGATGGAATGAAGTTAAGAGTTTAGAAATGTTTGATGAGGGGCGCCTGGGTGGCTCAGTGGGGTGAGCCTCTGCCTTTGGCTCGGGTCGTGATCTCAGGGTCCTGGGATTGGAGCCCCGCATCGGGCTCTCTGCTCAGCGGGGAGCCTGCTTCCCCCTCTCTCTCTGCCTGCCTCTCTGCCTACTTGTGATCACGGTCTGTCAAATAAATAAAATAAAATAATTAAAAAAAAAGTTTGGTGACTTCAAATGGTGAAATTGCTTGGACCGGATCTGCATTATGTTTTAAAAAATTAGTTTTATCTAGCAAGTTATATTTAAAAAGCACAAAAATTACCCTTATTGCAAGAAGTTCTACACCTATTTTTATAATGACTGTAAAAATGCAGAACATATGACATTTCGGGGGGGGTTGTTTTGATTAAATTTGGGTATGTTCTGATAGGTATTTGTAACAGTTAATTGATTTTCAAGGCATACTGGATGAAGGGCCTTAATCTGTAATAGGAAATAGTTATAACAGGACACCACTGTGTGGGTCAGTGACATGAAAACTAGGCTGTGAAATGTGTTCCTCAGTAGCTTATTCTGTTTTCGTTCAACATAATTACAAGTGGTAGAATTGAGGCAATGGCATCCAAACCAGGTTTTTGATTAGTTTTTAAATTTTGGGGGCAAAATTGCCAATGTTCTCTGGCGAACAAGTGAGGCCCAGCTGGCAGACATTAACTTCACATTGAGTTAGGGTCTCTGAAAGATTGATTAAAAAAAGTAAGACTGGCCCTCAGAACTTTTGATGTAGTTAAGAAAGAACTACAGATAGATATAAACTTAAGAGGTAATGATAGAAGGAGTGTAGTTCTCCAGAAAAAATGAAGAGTACATAACCAAGCTAAGTGGTCCACATTTAGTTTTGCAACAAGTCTGGAAGTGGTTAATAAGTAATTATGTTAGCTACCATTTATTGAAAATCCACTGTGCTCAAATACTGTGCCAGTTGTTTCAGATATTGGTCTTCTTAATGCTAATGATCCTTTGAAGTAGATAGTATTACTGCCAGTTTTACCAGTTAAAAGAGAGAGTCAGGGGTCCTGTAACTTTCTTGGGATCACACAGCCAGTAATGGAGAAGTAAGATATTAAAACCTGAGCCTGAATATAATTTTTTTCCTCTTGGTAACTGTCTTTTTTAAAAAATTCACTTAAAATTAACATACAGTGTTATTAGTTTAAGGTGTACAGTATAGTGACTCAGCAATTCTATACATTATTCAGTGCTCCTCACCATAAGTGTATCTTAATCCCCTTCCCCTATTCCACCCACCCACCTCCCCCCCCCACGGCAGCCACCACTTTGTTCTCTGTATTTAAGAGTCAGGTTTTTTCCCGTTTTTTCTTTGTTCATTTCTTTTGAGCTTGAATATCTTGAAAGTAAACACAGAAGAGAGAAGAAATAAAAGATTAAAAAAGGGATGATGTGCCCAGAGGCCGTCTATCCCTTAAGGCAGCTGTTGAATACAGTTTGAAAACCATTGATCGTATCCTACTATCCCTTAATCCCTATTTTACAGGTTTGGAAACTGCAGCTTAATTTAGTAGTTTGTGCAAAAGATCTGAAATCACTTTTCATCATGACATCTGTTAATGATTATCTTTCCAGTTAATTTTAAGAGTTTAATATTATTATTTTTTTATTGCTTTTTGTATGGATACAGTGAAAAGTCTCTCAGTTACTCTTCTTGGAGGTAGTCAGTGAAACTAACTTCTTACATGCATTGAGTATTCTGAAAGGATATGTAGATTTGCGTGGCTTTTTGTGATTTTTATTGCAGTATTATTTAGCTAGTTTCTACAAGAAATTATGGGGGGGAGCCCTGTATGTATTGCCACTGGGGCTTGGACCCTGTTCTTCAGAGCCAGGGCTCAGTTCACTTGTGCACTTAGTTTTCACAGTAAGTTCTTACCCTTTATTAATCAGGGTTGGTTCCGCCCTTTTCTCTTGTTGATTGAGTATAAACTCACTCTTGCCCTCTTATATAGCTGTGGCTCCACATCTTGAACTCTGATCCCCTTGGCTCAGGTTTTCAGTTGTTTACTTGTGTAGCCGGGCAGTCATTGCTGCTGACCTGATACCAAACTGCAGGAGTAGAAAATCTAAAGAAGGGAAGACTAAAGTGGGAGACAGAACCGTGTTTTTCAATATCTAACCTGTTAACAGAAAGCTTGTTGTTGGACCTTACCAAAGAAGTAAAAACAGTCCTAAAATACATCGTGGGACTACCTCCTTAAAGGCACTGAACAACTATGAATTCCCATGTGGTTCTGTTTCTACTAGCGGAAGTCGCTGCTTTATTTCTGTGCCTTCACCAGTAAGAGTGAAAAAAGGATTGTGCAGCCTGCTGTGATTTCACCTTAAATATACCAGTAATGTTTTAAAAGATTTTATTTTATTTTTTTATTTATTTATTTTTATTTATTTGACAGGGATCACAAGTAGGCAGAGAGGCATGGGGGCGGGGGGGAGGAAGCAGATCCCAGAACTCTGGGATCACGACCCGAGCCGAAGGCAGAGGCTTTAACCCACTGAGCCACCCAGGTGCCTCCCCAGTAATGTTTTAACTTATTGCAGGATATCTAGCCTTGACTAGACTTCAGCTTAGTGTCAAATGCCTTTGTCAGCTCAGTATTGACAGTCTATAGTCTGTTCCTAAGTTGTGCTCTTGTTAGCAATGCATTGTTGTCTTGAATCACAGAAGTAGTTGGCCTATGAAAAATAGTTAAAATCATGTTATTTTGGTTTTGCAGCAGTGAAAAGGTAAAATGTTATGGTAGTATTCTTGGTAATCTGTTTTCAGCAGTGTTTATCCTTTCTAGTTAATGGTAGAAGTTATTCTGTGACTTGATTATAGAAATTTTAAGACCTGGAGCTGTTTCATATTTTTATGTTCTGAACTGTCTTCTGTAATGTTGGATGATTTAATAATTTCACTGAAATTTTAGTCCATTGTATTTAAAGGTGCTATTGCAGCTGTTAATCTACATGATGGTTCACTAGAGTTGCCTCATACCCAGCAGTCCCTTTTATGAATTATGTATAAAATTGTCCTTTGTAAAATGGCTATAACCCTGAGTTGTTCTAAGGAGCTCTGTTGTTGAAACATTGCTTTGGCTTCGATTGTGGATGCATAATGCTGAGAGCTACTGGCATCCTGACTATCACGTTACTATCAACGTAATTTGTTACTGTTGTGAGCTAAGCTGTGGAAAACCATATATTTATGTTTCTCTCTGCTTTTTATTATGTTTGCTGTGTAAATGTCACATTTAAATATTTGAGTCCTTATTGTGTGTGCAGTGCTTTATTAGGAATTGGGGTGATATGCCGGGGAGAAAAAGTTGAAGGTTCTAATATGAGAGAGGACCTGACCCGTAAAGAGAAAAAGGGCGTTAAGTTCCTTGGATGATTATTGTTAGAGAGTATTAATCAGAAGATTTTCTTGAGTGGGTGCTTATAACCTAAGCATTCTGTAGGAAGATAAATAGCAAGTAGACTTCCTTGGCTGAAGTGGTGAGTCAAGTAGTAACAAGAAGTGAGTGTAGTAGAAGAGAGTCAATTTGAAGATTCAGAAAGAGTAGAGGCTGAGGAGTTTAAATTTAAATTGAGAGGCAATTGAGAACTATCGTAGGTTTTTATCAACCTGATTCTTACTTCATGTGTATGTGTGTAAGTGTGGATAGATAGATAGATAGATAGATGTGGGTAGGGGGTGGAGCTCTAGGAAGAAAGGCAGGAAATAAATGCTGTTTTGGGAGGGGTGGTTATATAGGAAATTCTTTTTTTCTTTTAAAGATTTTATTATTTGAGAGAGATCACAAGTAGGCAGAGAGGCAGGCAGAGAGAGAGGGGGAAGCAGGCCCCCTGCTGAGCAGAGAGCCCGATTCAGGACTCCATCCCAGGACCCTGAGATCATGACCTGTGCTGAAGGCAGAGGCTTTAACCCATTGAGCCACTTAGGCGCTCCTCTGTTGGAAATTCTTACTCATTTTGAAGCAGTCTTAGGTTTTGAACTTTTGGGAGAATAGTTGTATCCTTGGATTTCCTAGAAATCTGCTGTTTGTGCATAAACGTTTGGATTCCCAAATGGGAAAATTGGATTTCAGTATTATATTTAATATGAGATGTTTTACCTTTTTCTAAAACTGCCTTGTTGATTATCTGCTAGTGATCTTGAAGATAATCTTTTTAACTGTGGGCATTGTGTTAACTTGATTTAGTATGCTGTAATGGATCAAGATGGTATTACTAAATATAGGTAGGCACTGTCAGCACTTGGATGGCATCCATCCAAGAGTTTATAGAAATTAGAGGGTAAAAGTATGCAGCAGTTAGCTAAAATATATAGCCCATTAGGGTCACTGTTGGAGAATTATTGCAAGATTTTGATTATTATGGCTCAGAAGAGACATAGGAATTGGTAAAAGTCCAAAGGTAAATAACTGAAATAATCAGATGTAGTAGTAGAGCTTTTATGAGCAGATTGGATTGTTTAGTTAATGGTTGGCCCAAATTGAAGGGTAACCCTTAAAGTTTAGGAAGAAAAATTATACAAAGTAGATAGCAAGAGTATAGAATCATTACTTCTGAGTATAAATAGGGCTAAAAATGCTTAGGGTCATTAGAGGAGGATAAATCTGTAATAAGACTAATGATACCTGTGACTTTTTTTTTTTTTTAAAGGATTAGTATTAGCCTTTTGTACTTGAGGTCATGGGAGACAGTCCTTCTCTCCTAAAAAACCAGTCACTGCTCCATGGACAGACAGGACAGATCAGGTAGATCATGGAAGTGACCCAATATGGTCAACTGTAGGCTATTCTGTGGCAGTCTGTTTGCTGGCTGACTTTTGGTTTACCTGATGGATGATAGTATACAGTCACAAAAGCTATTTGTCAGTAAAATTAACCACCTGATTCTGGAAACCATAATATGATTGTGCATAGAATAGTATATATGATGATACTCTGGCGCAATTGGCAAAATTTCTCTTACTGGGACTTAATAAGGCTCTTTCCCCCTCTGTGGAACAGTTTGAAATGATAAGCTTACTCCCTATTGCCATTGTCTGTGCTTGTTAGCTGGTAGATTTGAATGACAAAGGCAAACAAGGACAAATAAAAATTTAAGCTCACTGTTCTGATGAGTCTTTCATACTGATGAACGGAATGGTGAGTCAGATGACTCACAACACAATGGCGCTGCTAATAAAAAAGCAGAGTCAACTGCTTTTCATTATTCATCCACTCAATTCTAATGGCACTTAATACTAATGAGTAATCTAGTGGCAGGTGCCAGGATTGAAGCTTTGGTTGGATGATAATCCTTCTGTCTAATGCTGAAATGAAGTCAAGGTTTCTAAATATGCCTGACAGCCCAAGGGTAGGTTTGCTGATAGCCAGTCACAGCTAAATACTTTTTTTTTCCACTATGGAAAATTTTTGGCCCTTGATACTAGAGTGATTCATCATAACCTTTGAACAAATATTTGGTGTTTTTTTTTTTTAAGTGACTGACATTTAGGGAGAGGAGAAGCTACAGTAAAGCCTGTAGTCTCCCCCCCCCCTTCCATTTAAAAAATTTAAATTCAGTTAACATAATGTATAATTAGTTTCAGAGGTAGAGTTCATGATTCATCAGTCTTACATAATACCCAGTGCTCATCACATCACGTGCCCTCCTTGCCCTCCTTAATGTCCATCACCCAGTAACTCCATCCTCCCACCTCTGCTCCCCTCCAGCAACACTCAGTTTGTTTCCTATGTTTAAGAGTCTCTTATGGTTTGTGTCCTGCTCTGATTTGTCTTGCTTTATTTTTCCCTCTCTTCCCCTATGATCCTCTGTTTTCTTTTTTTTTTTTTTAAAGATTTTATTTATTTGACAGATCACAAGTAGGTAGAGAGGCAGGCAGAGAGAGGGGGAAGCAGGCTCCTTGCTGAGCAGAGAGCCCGATGCGGGGCTCAATCCCAGGACCCTGGGATCATGACCTGAACCGAAGGCAGAAGCTTAACCCGCTGAGCCACCCAGGCACCCTGTTTTGTTTCTTAAATTCTGTATATGAGTGAGATTATAGTCTTTCTCTTATTGACTTATTTCAGTTAGCATAATACTTTCCAGTTCCAAGGCCCATAGTCTCTTATCTGAAACTGGTGGGATCAGATGCATTTCAAAATTCAAAATTTTTTAGGATTTTCAAAAGATGGTAATACCACGTATAAAACTCTCAGGTGAGTCTGGAGCAGGACCTTCTAGTAAAACACTTACATGTTTCTGCAACAGGAGGTTTGAGTATTCACACTAAGTGGGATCAGTGAATTCTCTAAATAGCTTTGTGCCAATTCTGGTCAGACTTAATCATCAGATAAGTTTTTGGAACTTTTTGGAATTTGGAATTGAGGATGTGGGGTTGTGGTTCTATAATTTGTCAAGCAGTATCTTTAGTTGGCAGAATAAAAGGACAGCGAGCTTAGATGCATAAAAGTAATTTCAAGGTATTTTTGGTTGACAGTATAAGTAAGGACTATCTCTTGGTTTCTAGGATTTGTACTGTGTTCGCAGTGACCTGGGGAACCTGCTCAAAGCCCTGGGTCGCTTGGAAGAAGCCAAGGTAGGTGTTTGATAGAATACATTTAAACATCAGTGTTATGAAAACTTGTACTTTTTGCCAAGTCTTCAACTCTTCATTGAGCTATCTCCAAAAAACAGTCCTATGAAACTGAGGAAAACTGATGGCATGAATCACCTCAGACTAGAGCAGGGCCAGGCTTTGGCATATCTGTTCTAAGTCTGGGGGTAAAGCAAGAACCTGAACATTTTGGAGCCTTTCTGCTGAGCTAGATCATCTTTATAACAGTGGGCTCTGTCATGATCTATGTGGGAATAAGTAACTATTCCTTCAAATCTGAGGCTTGCCTGCTGGTGACAAGCAGAGCGCCTGTGATTTGGCTCAAGACTCCTATATGATGCAGGTGCCATTGAAAATGCTGCTCTTCTAAGTCCTTTGTGGCTTGTAAGTGGAGAAGAATTTCATCCAAATGTTACCCTGTAATACTGGCATTTAAAATTCTTATTTAACCTTCCTCCCTTCATCTTCCTTACCCTTTTTACAGTGGAAGAAAGGCTGTTAAAATGATTGCAAATTAATAATTGGAACATCCTGCCCCTTGTCCCTACTCCCTCCCCTAAGTTCCTTTTTCCTCTTTTCCAAACCTATTTGTCTACCTTCTTTTCTTCCTTACTTCCTTCTTTTATTCCTCCCCACCCTACCTCTTTTAAAAAAAAAGAAAAAAAAAAAAGGAAGGACAAAGCTGGTTTGTTTGGGAAATGGACTGATCGAAAGAAAACTTGCCAAAGTGGAAAGGTGGCTTTTAGCATTCTTTGTTTCCAAATAATGAATTTGAACACCAGGTTGGGTTATTAAAGCTTTTGGTATAATTGTAAATTAAATTTACAAATGAAATTGTCTTGTTACAAGCCACCTTACGCAACCGCGCTGCAGGGGTGAGGAGTGGGGAGAAACCAGAATGCTTCTGAAACTCCCACCTGTTGCTCTGAGCCCCACGCGCATGCTAATGCGTGGAGTGTATGCGCAGCGTAGCTGTCTGTTTGCTTCATCCAGGGAGGGCGAAGGCTTTTCAGCACCATCTAATGTTAAAAGGCACTAAAAGTTTAAGTGCGTAGCTCATAAATTCTGCTGACACTTTGGATTAACCTTTATGTAGTTTTCCAGCTAATGAATTGTAATGGATTTCAATCTTAGCTGATAAATCTAATTGGTAATTTATAGAACAAATATTTGATAAGCTCCTATTAATTGTCACCCCACCAAGCGGACAGCTAACATGAATTGCACTTCACTGCAGCTTTAGAGATCGGTTTAGGCTGAGACATTGCGCCTGCCTTAGGTTGCTGACTTCTTTATTTCAGAGCTCTGGAGACACCTAGTTTGAAAAATGTTTATTCTGTTTTTGTGAGAACTTAGTGAACAAGAACATACTCTTGAGTGAAATGCAATGTATTTCTTTTGTAATCAGTGCATTTGAAAATTCAAGCCAGCATATTCCTAGTAGATGGAAGCAAAATTAAGTTGTCTTTGTAGAAAGCGAAGAGCCTTTCTTCCAGCAAAAATCCCTGCTGTATGCAATAGCCCTGATTAACCCTCTCCCTTCTGCATGTTTCCCATGTTACAGACTTGAGACTGTCCTCATTCCCATATGTAATAGACATCCAAAGAATTTCAATTGCTTTGTTGAACTTTTACTAATGATCTTGTTTTTATTTTCTCTCTTGTTTTTGGTTTTTCACCATTGATATTGTATTTAGAAGGTTTCAGGTGGGTGAAACCTCCTATTCCATGCGTAAGGTGCCTCGCTGAAGGGAGCTCGAGGCCTGGATCTAGGGCAGACACACACCTCCTCCTCTTCCAGCAAGGAACGCACCGAAAAGTCACATGATGAGAAATATGGTAACGGGTTTGTAACTGCCACAGCAAAACAATTTGCCTCCATGCCTGAATCTTCTGTCTTGTGGCTTCAGAAACAGCTTAAAATAATTTTATTTACGAGCAAGTTATGTAAGAGAATGTTTTATACTATAGCCACAATTCTGTCAAAGATAAGTAAAAGTTAATTGATATTAAAAATTATTAGAGATAATTTACTAGTAAAAGCTTCTAACTCTTCTTGTTGTTCATTTTTTTCCTTTTTTCTTCTTTGTTTGGATTGCAGCATTCTGCTCTTCTGATGATGCGCTGTGACCCTGCAGTAGCGCAAAGGCTGCGCAGCGTTAATGCGCAATGCGTGCAAATGAGCCCCTGTGAACGGTTGACTAGATGAGTAATCTGATTGACTGGCTCCCTCAGTCCTATTGTGTAGCCTTTTTTGGATAAAATTGGGTTTTAACATACCTCGAGTCCAACTAATCTCATTAAACAAATATTCTCTCTGGGCCTGTCTAGTAGATTAATGGATCTGGTTGGCCGTTTGCTGCGTCTAGGGGTGTTCTATGTAGCGCAGCAGTTCGCAGCGATCGCGCAGTGCGTTGCTGTTAGGTTGCGCAAGCGATGTTTGCGCTCGCATTACAGGGACCTCAACCTAGGTGCAATCCTGTCATACGAGGTTTCAGCTTTGGTCCCCCTTGGGAGTCGGGCGTTGTGAGGATGGGTAGCCTGGCTTTCTTGTACCTGATGTGGCAGAAAGACGTTCTCCTCAGTAGCGTAGTTTTGATGTGAGTGAGGAACAGTATTGTTTAGAGCAGCGTTTCCCAAAGTGTGTTTCGTAGCATTCTAGTAATACGTCCACGGAAAAAAAGAGTTCCATGGTCAACTAAGTTGAGGGAGTCCCATATAAACTGTTAAAGGCTTAGGCAAGTTCTGTAGCAAAGAAACCTGTTTTCTGTTCGCCTAATTGATTTGATCATGAAATCCTTTTTTTTCCCCAGTGAGCTCTGGTAACATTTTGTAGGGCACGCTTTGGGAAACTGGTGAGGGGGTGATGGGGTGGGAAAATTTGGTTCTGAGCGGCACCCTCTAGATCAGACTTGAAAACCTAGCGGAAGCCCTTAGGTGTTCAGATAAGAGAAGTCCAACATAGAGTATTAAGGCAACTGACTTCCCAGATAAGTCCCAGAATAAAGGGTTGGTTATTGGTCAGCAGAACTGAACATGGTGGTTTGCACTTGGGTTCTGGTGGCGCAGGCGCAGGAGCAGCCAGCTGTGGCAGCGCATTAGTTTTGGCGCAAGCGAGCCTATGCTGCAGGGTCACTTTTGGCTGGTCAGAGAAGGAATAATGATATCACCTTCTTCCCCCCCCCAATCTTTTTTTTTTTTCCCCTTTACAAATTTTCCCTTTTCCCTTTACCTCCTTCCCCTCCCATCTTCTTTCATTAACCCCTCCTAAGGCATGTTATTTGAAAGCAATTGAGACGCAACCGAACTTTGCAGTAGCTTGGAGTAATCTTGGCTGTGTTTTCAATGCACAAGGAGAGATTTGGCTTGCAATTCATCACTTTGAAAAGGTTAGTCATTAATAATTGGTACTTGGGAAGTGCTTATATGTGCAGGGTGTTTTTACTTAGAACCAAATAATAGGCCTTTACTTCATCAGTCACTTAATCTTTGTTTCTTTGACAGCATTATAGCATTTGCTGGACGGTATATGATGTGGCAGTTTCCAGTTTTGTTTCTGAAGATTTTATTTTTTAAAGTAATCTCTACATCCAACGTGGGGTTCGATCTCACTCATGACTCTAGGTTCAAGAGCCGCTCGTGGCTCCATCGACTTAGCCAGCCAGGTGCCCCCCCCCCGGCAGTTTCCAGATTTGCATGGAAAATGTATTTTAGAAATAAAAAATACTTTTTCTAAGAAGGGCAGCTTTAAAGAAGCAAGGTTTCTTGGTCAAAAGGCTGATTCCAGATTGGGGTAGGAAATGTACAAAATTAATGTGGAGTGCCCTATCACACTAGAAAGCAAGGAAGCTTTGATAGAGTATGTCGAGAGGACTCGAAAAGGCAACTGGAAGAGGCTCATGCTGGCTAAAGATGAGACTTGAACATCAGCTGGAATATTAACTAAGATATATTTGAAACTTGTCAAATGTGTGTAAATTCATGAGTTTATAAATATACTAAGAAGAAATTAATTTGTTACCTTTGGAAGATAAGGACTAATTCATTTTGAAAACTAACTAAAGTAGGAGGAATAAAGCATTTGTCTTCCTTCTGTGTGAACTAGACCTTAGGGTAACCCAGTAGTTGATGGGGGAAGTTTCTATTTATAGCAGTGTTCCAGCTAGTAAATGAAAAAGGAATGATACAGTCAGAGTTTCACCATTAATAGATTTAGGCATTTATCTGTGGCAAAGAAGACACAACCAGACACTAGGTACTTTGTGATAGAAGCAAAGAGAAGAGGAAGTGTTCTTTATGACTCTTTAATATGTTCACAATTACTCATTACCTTTACCTTTTCAGTATTTCAGTTAAAGTTTGCATTTATTACACTATAGGAGTACCTACCTCTTGCTCGGTGGTTCTCTACCTTGGTTGCACGTGAGGAGCTTATAAAAGATAGGAATTCCTGGTGCCATCTTCAGAGGGTCTGATTTAACTGGTACGTGAGAGAGCCCAGGCACCCTTTAGGACGTGAATTCTTAATGTTATGGCTGGGGTTGAGAATCCCTGCTCTGGTTATATCTGGCCAAATTTTAAGACAAATTCAGATTTATTTGGATAAAACCATTTAATGGTTAGTATCTCCTTGAAGTAATGTATTTGACTGAGTATGTAGCTCTAACTACATATCTTAACTAAGGTCTTACTGAGTATGTAGACTTTATTAATGAGCTATATATTTCCCTTTTGAGTTAGAGCCTGCTGCTGCTTCTTCCTGCCATTATTTTTTAGAAGAGTTGGGATTTTTTTTAAGATTTTATTTTTTGTTCATTTAATTTTTTGAGGTGGGGAGGGGGCAGACGAAGAGGGAGAGAATCTTAAGGAGGCTCCAAGTCCAGCGTAGAGTCTGATGTGGGGCTTGATCTCAAAACCCTGAGATCATGACCTGAGCCAAAATCAAGAGTTGAACACTTAACCGACTAAGCCACCAAGGCACACTTTTAAGATTTTATTTTTAAGTAATCTCTACACCCAATATGGGGCTCAAACCCATAGTCCTGAGATCAAGAGTCATGTGTTGCACAGACTGAGCCAGCCAGGTGCCCCTAGAAGAGTTAGGCTAATTAATCTTGAATAAGATAGGGCCCACCATTAGAAGTATTTAGCTCAGTAAAATTGGAGCAGACCCAGTTTAAACTTTTTCCCTTCAAGATACATTGTGCTCTCCCACTACACAAGTTATTTTGATAACATTGAGGTTTGTGAATAATGAGTGGGTACTAAAATAACGGTTTTTAAAAGTTTGTTTCGTAATTTCTCCACCCATTGTGGAGCTCAAACACACAGTGCTGAGATCAAGAGTTGCATGCTCCGACTGAGTCAGCCAGACACCCCTATATGGGTTTTTTTTTAAAAAGTGAAAGAAATAAGATTTAACTAGAATATGTAATTGGAGGCCTAAAATTATCTCAGAATAAAAAATTGTAATTGGCAAGTGTAATCTGATATCCTAACGACTCTAAGTAGCTGTCTTGTAATTTTTAGGCTGTCACCCTTGACCCCAATTTTCTGGATGCTTATATCAATTTAGGAAATGTCTTGAAAGAGGCACGGATATTTGACAGGTGAGAGAATGTTCTATTTGATACATTTTCTTGAGTGTTTGTTGTATTGGCACTTGAGCCTTTGGACTAAAATGATGACAGTGGTCCATTGAAATACATTTTCCTTTTCTAGTATGTTGCTTTTCCCTCATCATGTCTGCTGTGTTACCTTTTATTTAGAGGCATTGTTGCCTGACTTTTCATTACTGGCTTTCCTCCAAGCCATTATCCTTCTCACTCGGAATTTAACTGAAATTTCTTTTATTGTAAACCTGTTGAAGTGGTTATCTTTTAGACAAAGTTATTCCTTTGATCTGATTCCGAAGGCTAAGTAAATCCTGACTTTTTTTTTTTTTTTTTTTTTGGTTAGGGGAGAGCTGATTTCTTATGTGGAAATAGAAAATTTTTCAGTGTAAAAATACATTTTTATTAAGGTGGAATGTTGTGAGGTTCAGTATAGTATAGCATGAATTATAATTAATTGATATACTTTGGTATAGCTTGAATTAATTGTAACAAAGCATCCATTAAAAGTTAGTTGCATTGTGTGTGTGTATGTGTGTGTGTATGTTTTTTTTTTTTATTTACAGAGCTGTGGCAGCTTACCTTCGTGCCCTAAGCTTGAGTCCAAATCATGCAGTGGTGCACGGCAACCTGGCTTGTGTATACTATGAGCAAGGCCTGATAGATCTGGCAATAGACACCTACAGGCGAGCTATTGAACTGCAACCACATTTCCCTGATGCCTACTGCAACCTAGCCAATGCACTCAAAGAGAAGGGCAGTGTAAGGACATTTATTCAGTCTATTTCTTTGTTACCTGGTAGGATTAAAAAGCTGTTTCTGTACCTATTGCTATTAAGTATCAAAGTGGTGAATTGTTTTACTCTCGAGTTTTGGTTGAGAGAATAGCAAAAATACATATTTTCTAGAATATTATCAGCCATTAGGCTTAATTAAGCAGTTGTTAGAATAACATCTGTGGTAGCTCTGTGATTCCTCCGTATAGGTGTTGAATAATTTGTTTCATTTTCTAGGTTGCTGAAGCAGAAGATTGTTATAATACAGCTCTCCGGCTGTGTCCTACCCATGCAGACTCTCTGAATAACCTAGCCAATATCAAAAGAGAACAGGGAAACATTGAAGAGGCTGTTCGCTTATATCGTAAAGCATTGGAAGTATGTTCAGGGTGGTGTGGCTGGATATTTTTTCTGTGTGTTAATAGAGGAAAGGCAGTTAAAGTTTGCCATGTCATCCACCTCTTTTGTAAAAACAGTGGTTGAATCATTCATTGAACCAGTAATTGAGTATCTAGGGTATGAGTGAAGTCTTGTGTGACATTCAGGGAAGTCTCTATGTTGAGTTTGTTATTTTATGGGCAGGTAGAGCTACACAGAAAAGCTAAACTGAGTTAACAGTTCAAGAGAGGTTACAAATAAGTACATAATTTCAGTGCCTGATGGCTGTAATGGTGGGTGGTTGTTGTGGTAGGAGTTTAATAAGAGACCGAGATTTCAGAAAAGAGAGATGCTGGAGTAATTGGCATAAGCTGGATGAGGAGAGGTCTTACCTCCTCACCTTTGGAAACAAGGAGAGGTAAAAAGTAAAGGAAGAGGTAGAATTTGAGTCATTTGATTTTGAAGAATGAGGAGACTTGGAGAAGGTAGACAGAAATATAGGGATATAAAGATACTTGAGCAAAGTTCTTACCGTGGTAAGTTTTTACTGCTGGTTTAGAAGTTTTTTTTTTAAACCTCGGATGTCATCTTGACTCTGTAGGTCTTCCCAGAGTTTGCTGCTGCTCATTCAAATTTAGCAAGTGTACTGCAGCAGCAGGGAAAACTTCAGGAAGCTCTGATGCATTATAAGGAGGCTATTCGGTAAGATCCTCACTGTCTAATTTTTTTTTCCTTTACATTTTTAAATGTTTGGCCTGTGGCACATTTGGCTTGTGTTAAGATGACTTTTAATAACCACAGACTAACATTACAGGGAGTTAAAGGTTTTTGTACTAGAAGAAGAAAATCTTCGTTTTCTCTTTTAGAATTAGTCCTACCTTTGCTGATGCCTACTCGAACATGGGAAACACTCTAAAGGAGATGCAGGATGTTCAGGGAGCTTTGCAGTGTTACACTCGTGCCATTCAGATTAACCCTGCGTTTGCAGATGCCCACAGCAATTTGGCTTCCATTCATAAGGTTACTACTGTTGATTATAATACGTGCATTTAAGCACCTAATGTTTAATTGTAGCAAAACTTAACCATCCCGCTTTACTTATTTCCAGGATTCAGGGAATATTCCAGAAGCAATTGCTTCCTACCGCACTGCTCTGAAACTGAAGCCTGATTTTCCTGATGCTTATTGTAACTTGGCTCATTGCCTGCAGGTAAAGAATAACTGGCCAGTAATTGGGTTTTGGTGTGGGAATCACTTTTTAATTGTTATGTGCCACATTAATCCAAGCCTGGCCAGAAACCTTTAAACAAACTGTTTTCTAAAGGGTTATCTGAAGTTATTAGGCCAAAGTCATGTAAAATGTTAAATCTTGGAATAGGGTTTTCTGGGAAATAACTTTTTTTTCCCCCCAAGACTTTATTTGACAGAGCCAGAGAGCACAGGCTGGGGGGTGGGGGGAGGCGGGGTGGAGATGGCAGAGGGAGAGGGAGAAGCAGGCACCGCACTGAGCAGGGAGACTGACATGGGACTCCATCCCAGGACCTCAGGATCACAACCTGAGCTGAAGGCAGATGCCCAATCACCTGAGCCACCTAGGTGCCCCTGGGTAGTAACTACTTCTTGCCTCCTCTAGATTGTCTGTGACTGGACAGACTATGATGAGCGAATGAAGAAGTTGGTCAGTATTGTGGCTGACCAGCTAGAGAAGAACAGGTTGCCTTCTGTGCACCCTCATCATAGTATGCTATACCCTCTTTCTCACGGCTTCAGGAAGGCTATTGCTGAGAGGCATGGAAACCTCTGCTTGGATAAGGTACGATTGTTCTGTCTCAATCTTTCTGTTTCACAATAAAGTACAGATACAGAAGATGACGTGAATCAGTCATATGTATGTGGTTTCATGAGTTACTTACTATAAGGTGAACACAACCTATGCTGAGAAACGAGATACCCCAGAAGCCCTTTCCATTGTGTCTGTCTTCAGTCATGACTCCTTCCATCCCCTAGGGTAGAATTCTAACAGTAGAAGGCTGGTGTTTGAAAACTATAATGTTTAATAAAAGTGTTTGGTATTTTATACTCTGCTTTGAGAATTAGAGCAGTACTTGATCAAAGATGACAGTTTGCTCAGCAGAATGGATTAGAGTGCTCGATGTAATTCTGTGTTTTAGAAATGCTCCCCTATAGAATTTTCTAAAATGCAGGGTAAGTCATGCTCTGTCCACACTGCCTCGAGCTTTCTCCAAGTTTTAGATTTGCTCAAGCTACTTCTTAGGCCTCAGGAACAGGCCCGAGTATGAAGCATATTATATAAACTGCTAAGATTGGATTGAATTGGCTGTATGACTTAAATGAAGTATTCTGGGCAAACCATTCCTAAGAGATGGAAAGTACATGTTTGTTTTGTTTTTTGTCAGTTTTCCTAGATGAAGATTTATGTATAGATTCAACTGTACTAACAGGCATTGGTTTCTGTTGGTAGATTAATGTCCTTCATAAGCCACCATATGAACATCCAAAAGACTTGAAGCTTAGTGATGGTCGGCTGCGTGTAGGATATGTGAGTTCTGACTTTGGGAATCATCCTACTTCTCACCTTATGCAGTCTATTCCAGGCATGCACAATCCTGATAAATTTGAGGTAAGACTAGTATTTCCCTAGAGACACTATTTGTTTTATTAAAAAAAACAACAACAAAAAATATTTCTGGCTTTATCATCACCATTAGGTGTTAAGGTCAGTCAGTGTCTTTTTGAAAGATTGAGCCAAGATTAGTTTTACATTTAATTTTATTTTTTAATTGAAATACAGTTGACATACAATATTACATTAGTTTCAGGTGTACAACATAGTGATTCACATTCGTTCATTATGAAGTGCTCACCACAGTAATTGTAGTTACTGTCTGTTACCATATGAAGTCATTAAATGTTGACTGAATTCCCTATGCTGTACTTTTCCAGTTAGAAAATAAGTCACAGGGATGGAGTTTGTACGTCTTAATCCCGTTCACCCATTTTACCCATTCTCCTCACCTCCTCCCTCTGGCAACCACCATTTTGTTCTCTGTACTTAGGAGTCTGTTTCTGTGTATTTTTTGTTTGGTCATTTGTTTTGTTTTATAATTCTATATGTAAGTGAAACCATATGGTACTTTTTCTGTCTGACTTATTTCACTTAGCATAATATTCTCTAGTTCCATCCATGTTGTTGTGAATGCCAAGATTTCATTCTTTTCTATGGCTCCATTGTACGTATGCATGTGTGTACACCAATACCCTCTGTGTATTCTTTATCCATTCACCTCTTGATGGACATATAGGTGGTTGCTTCTGTATCTTGTTAAGCCGAGGTTTTTAAATATATTGTGTGCTGCCCTTCAGGTATTCTGTTACGCCCTGAGCCCAGATGATGGCACAAACTTCAGAGTGAAAGTGATGGCAGAAGCCAATCATTTCATTGATCTCTCTCAGGTAGGCGAAACTCCTACACTTCAGGCTTTTAATTTATTTTTTTTTAAAGATTTTATTTATTTATTTGTCAGAGAGACAGAGAGAGCGTGAGCACAGGCAGACAGAGTGGCAGGCAGAGGCAGAGGGAGAAGCAGGCTCCCTGCCGAGCAAGGAGCCCGATGTGGGACTCGATCCCAGGACGCTGGGATCATGACCTGAGCCGAAGGCAGCCGCTTAACCAACTGAGCCACCCAGGTGTCCCTCAGGCTTTTAATTTAAAACAAATAGTGAATGAAACTATTGGTGTGTAGCTTGTATTTTTCATGACCGGTATTTAACATTAGTAATTACATATGGATAATTACTGCGATCTTATTTCTCTGATCATTTACATTTGTAATCAGTGTGGATTGTGCTGACGTTGCAGATGAAATCAAAATGGGATCTATTTGTGCTTGGACATAAAACTCTTCAGGAAATGCTGCCTTGGAAGAGGAATAAATAGGTTATTTAAAGAAAATAGGAATTCTAGGGTTCATCATGGTTCATCTGTTTTTGTGGGCATTTGCCTTTGGTTATCTTTATTTCTGTACTTGCTCTATTATTTTTAGGAGCATCAATTTTTTTTTAAAGATTTTATTTATTTATTTGACAGAGATCATAAGGAGGCAGAGAGGCAGGCAGAGAGAGGGGGAAGCAGGCTCCCTGCTGAGCAGAGAGCCCGATGTGGGGATCGATCCCAGGACCGTGGGATCATGACCTGAGCCGAAGGCAGAGGCTTTAACCCACTGAGCCCCCCAGGCGCCCCAGGAGCATCAATTTTATGATAAATTAAGATTGAGGGTGCCTGGGTGGCTCAGTTGGTTAAGCGGCTGCCTTTGACTCAGGTTATGATCTCAGGGTTCTGGGATCGAGTCCTGCATCAGGCTCCCTGCTTAGGGGGGAATCTGCTCCCTCTGTCTGCTGCTCCCCCTGCTTGTACTGTCTGTCTTTATGTGAAATAAATAAACAAAAATTTTTTTAAAGATTTTATTTATTTATTTGACAGATCACAAGTAGGCAGAGAGGCAGGCAGAGAGAGAGGGGGAAGCAGGCTCCCTGCTGAGCAGAGAGCCCGATGCAGGACTCGATCCCAGGACCCTGAGATCATGACCTGAGCCGAAGGCAGAGGTTTAACCCACTAAGCCACCCAGGCGCCCAGTAAATAAAATCTTCAAACAAAATTAAGATTGAAACCTGTGGAGGAATTAATTTGCTCGGTCTAGAGGTTTTTCTTTATAGACTCTGTGGGTCACTTTGGTGACTAAACGGGATATGCAATGTATGGTATATCTAGTAATTGATACATGAATCATTGAAGTTACAGCAGAAGGGTTGTGAGATCCTTGTCATTTAGTAAATAGTGTGTACCAACATTTTTAGCAATGTAGCTGTTGCTTTGGGAGTGTACTTAACCCTTTCTGATGTAGCGTTTAGACTCTGACCAAGAAGCATATTGTCCTCCACATCTGAGATGTTCAGGGACCCGCTGCTTATTAACTGTGGAGTCTAAAGTCTTCAGCAGGGCCTTCACAGTCTTTCTTCCTTTTTTTAAATTTATTTAGAGGGAGAGGGCTCAGGTTGGGGTGGGGAGAGACAGAGGGAGAGAATCTCAAGCAGACTCCATGCTGAGTGTGGAGTCCGACACAGGGATCGATCTCATGAACCTGACCTGAGCCGAAATCAAGAGTTGGATGCTTGACTGAGCCACCCAGGCACCCCAGCCTTCACAAATCTTTCTAAGTCTGAGCACAGCCATGTTTGCCAGTACTTTTCACCTGCCATTTGCCCGCATATATACCTTATACCAGACAGAAGTGATCTACTCAGCATTTTCAAAATCTACCATGCACTTTACTCTGGTTCTTTATTCATTCCGTTCTCTATTGAGATTCTGTTCTGTCCAACTCCCTCAAACTCTTATTCATCTTTGAAGGCCCATTTCACACACCAATCCTCTATGAAGTCTTGTTATTCATACGTTCAATATAGACTAAACTCTGCTTCCTGCATATTCTGTTTCTGTAATGTTTTGGGCTCATTTTAATGGCACTTAGCCATATTTTTATGCCGCATTAATGTAATTTGTGTTACCATGTTTTGCACCTATGACTCTGAATTCTGTTTGCCATTAAGGCTAGTTGAATTAGGGGTGCCTGGGTGGCTCAGTGGGTTAAAGCCTCGCCTTCGGCTCTGGTCATGATCCCGGGGTCCTGGGATTGAGCCCTGCATGGGGCTCTCTGCTCAGCGGGGAGCCTGCTTCTTCCTCTCTCTGCCTGCCTCTCTGCCTACTTGTGATCTCTGTCAAATAAATAAAATCTTAAAAAAAAAAAAAGCTAATTGAATTAGTTTGAGATTACAGTTTTTTTTTTTTATTCCACAGATTCCATGCAATGGAAAAGCAGCTGATCGCATCCATCAGGATGGCATACACATCCTTGTAAATATGAATGGTTATACCAAGGGTGCTCGAAATGAACTCTTTGCTCTCAGGCCTGCTCCTATTCAGGTAAAGGAACAAAATAGTAATTGCTCACAATGTTTATTGAGCTAAAAAGACAGTGATTTCTGCTCCCCCGACCCCCCGGTTAGCTGGCATTTGAAACAACAGACATGCTTGACTTAAGAAAAAAAGTATAGTTCTTGAAATGTACAAGGATAAAGAATTTTGAGTGTAGAACACTATGCACAGGCACGTGTATAGAGACACGCAGTTCATGGTTGAGTACAAACAGTTGTTTGGTATTGTAAATTGGAAAAACGTTTAACACTTCAAAAGGTAGTCTGAGGGGTGCCTGGGTGGCTTAGTGGGTTAAGGCCTCTGCTTTCGGCTCGGGTCATGATCCCGGGGTCCTGGGATCGAGCCCCGTGTCAGGCTCTCTGCTTGGCGGGGAGCCTGCTTCCTCCTCTCTCTCTGCCTGCTTCTCTGCCTACTTGTGATCTCTGTCTGTCAAATAAATAAATAAAATTTTTTAAAAAATTTTTAAAAAGTAGTCTGAGATACTACGTCATCCCTCTTGGCTAAAGAAGTCAACCCTCCTTGTTTGTTTAGTTTTGAACTCTTCTGATGAAAATTTTTAGGTTTTGGCCTGGTTTTTTTTTTTTTTTTTTCTTTTTTCTTCTAGGCCATGTGGCTGGGATACCCTGGGACTAGTGGTGCACTTTTCATGGACTACATCATCACTGATCAGGAAACGTCACCAGCTGAAGTTGCTGAGCAGTATTCTGAGAAACTGGCTTATATGCCCCATACTTTCTTTATTGGTGATCATGCTAATATGTTCCCTCACTTGAAGGTAGGTGGAAAAACAGTGCTATGTGGATGTTGCGAAGAACTGTAGTAATTTATTTCTTTTTGTCCCTATGCATCCTAAAAGATTTGCCTCAAACCTTTTTTTTTTTTTAATTAGAAAAAAGCAGTCATCGATTTTAAGTCCAATGGTCACATCTATGATAATCGGATTGTTCTTAATGGCATCGACCTCAAAGCATTTCTCGATAGTCTGCCGGATGTGAAAATTGTCAAGGTCAGAACCTGGTCAATATTATCATTGAAATGAAGTTATCTGCATTTGGGATCTTATCCCTAATGATACATTTTGTCATTTTTTCCTTATAGATGAAGTGTCCTGATGGAGGAGACAATGGTGACAGCAGTAATACAGCTCTTAATATGCCTGTTATTCCTATGAATACCATTGCAGAAGCAGTTATTGAGATGATTAACAGAGGGCAAATTCAGATAACAATTAATGGGTTCAGCATTAGCAATGGACTAGCAACTACCCAGGTGAGGAGAGCATAGAGCATAATATGTACCACCAGTTATTCCTTTATCTCCTTTAAGTCTCATAATAACTCCAGGAGGTGTAAGCATCATTATCCCTGTTTCATAGTTGAGGAATTGAGTTCAGTGGAAATTGGCGTCTTACATAGATTTATCTTATTTTTTTTATTTTTTTAAAGATTTTATTTACTTGAGAGAGAGACAGAGATAGCATAAGCAGGGAGGAGAGGGAAAAGCAGGCTCCCTGCTGAGTGGGGAGACTAAATGCAGGACTCGATCCCAGGACCCTGGGATCATGACCTGAGCCGAAGGCAGATGCTTAAGCAACTCAGCCACCCAGGTGCCCCTCAATTTGTCTTATTTTAAAAGTCTCTTGGATTCAGCCAGTAGGTCACTTAATGAGGGTCTACTTGGTTAACAATATGTTCTTACTCCTTGCCTGTGGCTTTCTTCTTATCAACAGTGAATTATCTGTACTTCATACAGTTTTTTGCTTCTGTTACTCATTCTTTCCCTAGTTAAGTCTTCCTTCCTTTTAAGACTTTTTATTTCAGATAATTCTTCCAGGAATCCATTCCTGTCCTTATCACTAATCTGCTGATCTCGCCTTTCCTGTTCTGTGCTACTTGTCTTTTCTGCTTCTGTAATACCTAGGATGTATTTTATATCCAGCACAGCATATTATCATTCTTGTGTTTGTGTATTCTCTGTTGAACTGAATTCCTTTAGGGCCCATGTCTTAGTCCTAGTAATGTACTATGTGTTCAGTAAATATATATTGCATATTGGAGTAAGTGAGTATGTAGCTCTGTCAAGATTATAAGGCAAGGATCTCTCAGGAGTTAAAAGTTTTAGTGGTCTAACAGTTTATACTAAGGGTGCTCAAAATGAACTCTTTTCTCCCAGGCTAGCTCCTGTTAAGGCAAAGGAATTGATAATAATCACTTACAGTGTGTGTTGGGCTAAAAAGATGGTGTGTTTTCTCTTAATCTTTGATTAACTGCCATTTGAAATAGGACAGACATGTTTGACTTAAGAAAAAAAAGTGTATAATTCTTGAAATGCACAGGGACAAAGAATTTTGAGTTTAGAACACAATGCCCAAATGTATGAAATGTCCATGCATACTTGGAATAGTTATATAACAGTTTAAGGCAGTACCCAGATGTGTGGGAATTGTAAGACTAATTAATTGTATACGTAGATACTTAAAAATAGTGATCATCAGTGTGAGGAGATGCAGGAGAGATCGTTTAGCCTTCAAGGGTGGGTGTGATTTAGAAAAGGACATTTTCATTCGTTAAAAATACGCAGAAGGGGGTGCCTGGGTGGCTCAGTCATTAAGTGTCTGCGGTCAGCTCAGGTCATGATCCTGGGATTCTGGGATCGAGCCCCGCATTGGGCTCCCTGCTCCATGGGAAGTCTGCTTCTCTCTCTCACTCCCTCTATTTCTGTTCCCTCTCAAGGTGTGTGTGTGTGTGTGTGTGTGTCAAATAAAATCTAAAAAAAAAAAAAGCAAAGTTTGCTGTTGTAATAATAAGGTTTTGAAAAGAACTTTTTGGCTTGAGTCGTAAGTTTGAAGGTGTGGAGTGGTCCCCCCCCGGTTAAGATAATACTGTAACATTTTCCGTTTTTTGACTTAATATGTCATGAACATTTTTTCATAGTTCAAATGACATAACTTTTAATGGTTATACTATTTGGCATCTTAAGGTTTCTTTCTTTCCTTTTTTATTTATTATTTTTAAGATAGTTACTCAAGGGGCGCCTGAGTGGCTGAGTGGGTTAAAGCCTCTGTCTTCTGCTTGGGTCATGTTTCCAGGGTCCTGGGATCGAGCCCTGCATCAGGCTCCCTGCCTGCTTCTTCCTCTCTCTCTGCCTACTTGGAATCTCTGTCTGTCAAATAAATAAAATCTTTATTTTTTTTTAAGATTTTATTTATTTGTCAGAGAGAGAGCGAGCGAGCACAGGCAGGCAGAGTGGCAGGCAGAGGGAGAAGCAGGCTCCCCGCCCGATGCGGGACTCTATCCCAGGATGACAGGATCATGACCTGAGCCGAAGGCAGCCGCCCAACAGACTGAGCCACCCAGGCGTCCCCATAAATAAAATCTTAAAAAAAAGATAGTTATTTGAGAGAGTGTGTGCATGTGTGTATGAGAACAGGTTGGGGGAGGGGCAGAGTGAGGAGAGAGAAAATCCTCAAGCTGACTCACCGCTAGCCTCGGAGTCTGAAAACCCCGAGATCACAACCTGAGCTGAAACCAGGAGTCAGATGCCCAACCTGCTGAGCCACCTGGCACCCCAAAGATTCTCCATAAGTTAAAAAATACCAGACGCTGCTGGCTTTAAATATAAATGGCTTTAAATATAAACACGTATTGTTTTTCATGTTCCAGATCAACAATAAAGCTGCCACTGGAGAAGAGGTTCCTCGTACCATTATTGTAACCACACGTTCTCAGTATGGGTTACCAGAAGATGCCATTGTGTACTGTAATTTTAATCAGTTATACAAAATCGACCCTTCTACTTTGCAGATGTGGGCAAATGTGAGTATGGGTAGATTCATTATTCATGTCTAGAGACTGGTAGAGATTATGTAGACCATGTTGCTAAGGCTGCCCTCCACTTCCATTCAGGAGCTGTTGTGATAATTTCTACAAAAGAGTAGATTTTTCAGCCATTTTTGATTTTTTTTTTTTTAATTAAAAAAATTTTTTTTAGTGTAGTTGACACAGTATTTTAATTTAATTTTATTTTTTAAGGTTTTATTTATCCATTTGAGAGATTGATGAGAGAGGAGAAGGTCAGAGGGAGAAGCAGATTCCCGACAGAGCTGGGAGCCTGATGCGGGACTTGATCCTGGGACTCCAGGATCATGACCTGAGTCGAAGGCAGTTGCCCAACCAACTGAGCCACCCAGGAGCCCTATTTTATTTTATTTATTTATTTGGTTGAGAGACAGCTAGAGAGGGAACAGAAGTAGGGGGAGTGGGAGAGAGAGCAGCAGGCTTCCCACTGAGCAAGGAGCCCAATGTGGGACTTAATCCCAGGACCCTGGGATCACGACCTGAGCCGAAGGCAGATGCTTAATGACTGAGTCGCCCAGGTGCCCCTTGATTTTCCCCCCAGTGTCTAAATATCCTGTTAAGAACCTTTTTAACTTATGTATTCAAAACCAGGGATCAACAAACTTTTTTTTAAAGGGCCAGATGGTAATTATTTTTGTTTTTTGCAGTTAATACTCTGTTGCATTTGCTTAACTCTGCCATTTGGAGCAGGCAAGCACCATAGACATTATGTAAATGTAGGAGTATAAATATGTTCCAGTTAAGTTTTATTTACCAAAACAGGCAATATGCCAGATTTGGCTTACAGGTTATAGTTTACCAACCCATGGCCTAAACTGATAGCAAAAGCATCATGTCCACATCCAGCCATGTGTGACAGTCTCCCAGTTGTGATCACGAAAGAATTGGTTTATGCCGTTACCTCTTGGTCAGTTCATTGGACCAGTTTGCATAAGCAGAACCTTTGAAAGTTTTTTAAACTTTACTATCCATAACTGGCTCTTACTCCACTGGGTTGAAATAGAGATAATTGCTGGTTCATTTTCTTTTTGATATTGGGGTGGGGTTTTTCGTTCTGTATTTTTTTCTTTTAAGGAGAAGTATGGGTGGAAGAGAAGCAGATGAATACAGGCTTACTGTCCCTTAACCTTTACTTCCCAGTGTTCAAAAAAGTCCAAAAACCAAAATCTTTTTTCAGAAGTTTGTGGCAAATTTATTTGGCAGCAAAACTACTTGAACTGATGTTAGGTTGTCTTTTGGTCTTTTCTATGTTCCATTCAGTAGGAATATTCATACATCTCAAAGCAGAGGTACTAATGTGTTTGTTTACAGGGAGTTGCTGCTGAGAGTGTTATATAATATATATGCACTGTACTATTTTTTTAAAAAATTAAAAGTATCCCAGAATCTGAAATTCATCTCTTCTCATGCCTCTCAGGGAAGGGATAATAAACTTGTGCGGTAACGTTGAATAGATGGAGGTCTAAATCGGGTTGGCAAACTGCGGCCTATGGGCCACATCCGACACACTGCCTGTTCTGTAACTTTTTTTTTTTTTTTTTTTTTTTAGATTTTATCTATTTGACAGAGATCACAAGTAGGCAGAGAGAGAGGAGGAAATGGACTTCCCTCTGAGCAGAGAGCCTGATGCAGGGCTCGATCCCAGGACTCTGGGATCACGACCTGAGCTGAAGGCAGAGGTTTTAACCCACTGGGCCACTCAGGCGCCCCTGTTTCTGTAACTTTAATACACATAGTCATGCCTGCTTGTTTACATACTGTCTGTAGCTGTTTTCCAGTGACAAGGACAGAACTGAGTAGTTATGACAGAGTCCATGTGGTTGCAAAGCCAAAAATATTTGTTCTCTGGTCCTTTACAGAAAGTCTGCTGACACCTGATCTTGATTAGGCACGTAGTCAGGCAAGTGTGAGCTAATCCTGTTTGTTGTGTCATGCTGGGGAATTTAAATTTTGAAATGGAAAATTTCTCGCTCATCGGCAAAAACCACTGTCAATAATGATTCCCACAGGACACAGCTGCCTCAGATTTTGCCAATTAGTAACTTGTTTTGTGTCTTACGACAGTTTTCTCTTTCTTTGAACTCTGGGGACAGCTAAGCAGAACAGGAACCTGTAATTCAGTTGATCTAATTCATCTATGACGGAAAGACAAAGTTCATAGTAGGCTGCTATCTGGGTGACAAGAATAGACTGATAGAATTAACAGAGCTCTATGAGAGCCTTTCTTGAGAAGGGCAGAACTGCTATTAACTATTCTTGGGGCGCCTGGGTGGCTCAGTGGATTAAAGCCTCTGCCTTCAGCTCAGGTCATGACCCCAGGGTCCTGGGATCCGGCCCCACATCGGGCTCTCTGCTCAGCGGGGAGCCTGCTTCCCCCACTCTCCCCCTGCCTGCCTCTCTGCCTACTTGTGATCTCTGTCAAATAAATAAATAAAATCTTTAAAAAAAACCCCATTCTTATTTTCCCTATTTTAGATTCTAAAGCGTGTTCCCAATAGTGTGCTGTGGCTGTTGCGGTTTCCAGCAGTAGGAGAACCTAATATTCAACAGTATGCGCAAAACATGGGCCTTCCCCAAAACCGTATCATTTTTTCACCTGTTGCTCCTAAAGAGGAACATGTCAGGAGAGGCCAGCTGGCTGATGTCTGCCTGGACACTCCCCTTTGTAATGGACACACCACAGGGATGGATGTCCTCTGGGCAGGAACACCCATGGTCACTATGCCAGGTGAGTTGCCCATAAATTATTGGAATCTTCCTTGTTCCTTTTAAAACCTCCTTTAGGGGAAACATTTTTTAGGTGAAATTGTGTGTACTAGAAGTAGCACTTAGGGCAAGATGATAAAAAATGAGCTTTGTTCCAAGTATAAGCACTCCGTTCCATTCTCCTCATCTGCATTGTATGGGGTAGATAACATAAACAACATTAATAACTGCTGTTTACATCCTCAGATGTGCAGTCTGTTCTCTCTCTCTCTCTTTTTTTTTCTTTTTCTTTTCTTTTTTTTTTTTTTTTTTTTTGCAGGAGAGACTCTTGCTTCTCGAGTTGCAGCTTCCCAGCTCACTTGTTTAGGTTGTCTTGAGCTTATTGCTAAAAATAGACAAGAATATGAAGACATAGCTGTGAAACTGGGAACTGACCTAGAATAGTAAGTAAACTTTTCCATGAACAAATTTTATGGTAAAGGAGATAAGGAAAATTTAGAGAGAATATAGATGTTACACAATGAAATCATAAAATAAGGATATGAAATAGGTGATTTAGTTGTATGATCTCTAGATGAGAGAACTTCTGAACTTCACATAAAAGCAGTGACCAATAGGTGTGACTATGTACAGAGTGAATGGCTGAATAAAAGTCAGGAAAATAAAAAGGCAAGCAAAGAGGGAAAGAAAATCTTTGTTTCTGTGTCAAATAATAATAGCCTGGTTATATAAAGACCAAAGAACATTCACATCTTAAATTCCTTAAAAGGAAACTAAACACGGAAATGAACAGACAACTCACTCAAGTGGAAATACAAGTGGTTAATAAGAGAAAGTTTCAACCTCTGTAGTAGAAATGCAAATATAAAATAACATTATAGTAAAGCCATTATTTGCCTAGAAAATAAATATTTTTAGTATGATACCAGTGATGAGGGAGCATCCAGGTGCTGGCCTTTTCATACATTTCAGACAGTGAGTAAATTGGTACAACCCTTCCTCAAAATTTGAAGAGCCTTAAGGAAAACAGCCAGACCTTTGACCCTGTTAGGATGCTACATCTTCACTGTAGCCTAAGGGAAAATCCCAGCCTAACTTTAGTGCCCTAAGTGGGTGGGAATTAGAGGGGTGGTGCTTAGATAAGCAGTGCTTTAGTCTACAATGAAGTAGTGTTTCTCTCTTAAATGAGGCTTTTCTTTGGGTGTTCTGGGTAATTTTTTTTCTTCTTGTTTTTCTGAGAAGTAGCATATTCTAGAGAGACCACCTGGGGGTTTGAATCCACACCGTCCCACTTATAAGCTTTGTGACCTTGGGCAAGTTAGTCTCTGCGTCCCTTGCTTTTTCTATCTGCAAAATGGGGATGAATGATAGTACCTACCTTGCAGAGATGTGAGGGTTAAAAAAAAAAAAGGTATTCCTTGTAAAGCACTTAACAAAATTTCTTGGTAAGCATTCAGAAGATGTTAAGCATTTATATTTTCAAAATCTTCTCCATTGAATATCATATATATTTAAGAAGAATGATTGAAAATTTTGAGCTCAGTCATTTAAAAAATTAAGGTTCGAGGGAAGCCTGGGTGGCTCAGTTGGTTTAGCGGCTGCCTTCGGCTCAGGTCATGATCCCAGCGTCCTGGGATTGAGTCCCACATCGGGCTCCTTGTTCGGCAGGGAGCCTGCTTCTCCCTCTGCCTCTGCCTGCCACTCTGCCTGCCTGTGTGCTCGCTCTCTCTCTCTCTCTCTCCCTCTCCCTCTCCCCCTCTCTCTGACAAATAAATAAATTTTTTAAAAAATTAAGGTTCGTGTCCATCATTCTAGAGATAAATAACTACAGTAAATGTTTTAGTGTCTTTAAAAAAATTTTTTGGAGCTTAGTTGATTTCATATGATACTTTCCCCCAACATTTTGTTATAAAAATTTTCAGTCTTACAATAAACTTCTGTACCTACTGCCTAGATTTTACCACTAACACTTTACTATTCTTGCTTTATCACGTATCTGTTCCTCTATTCCTTTATCCATATAGCAATCCATCTTAATGATACATTTCGAAGTACATTGCAGACCTCCATACTCCTGTATACTTAAGAATGGACATCCTTAACTAGAGTTTAATATTTACCTATTTTGGAGGCAGAATTTATATACAGTGGAATGTATAAATCTTAAATTTGAGTTTTGAGACCTACCTTTGTAACCCAAACCTGTAACAGTATATGGAAACGTTATCATCACTCCAGAAAGTTCCTTCACATTCCTTCTCAGTTGGTCCTTCACACCAACCCTCAGGACAACTACTACTGTCCTGAATTTTTTTCCCCATAACTTAGTTTTGCCTTTCTAGAACCATATATAAATGAAACCATACAGTATGCACTCTACAGGTTTTTTTCACCTAGTATAATGTTGTGAGATTGATCCCTGATGTTGGCCTATATCAATACTTCATTTTTTTTTTATTGCTGAGTAGTATTTCATTGTATGGATATAGCACAGTTCAACCATTATCCTGTTGACATACAGAACTTAGAAAAATAGAGCACAGAAGTACATTTATTTGAAAGGTGGCATTAATATAGTCATGGTTGGGTTGAAACCAACATAATATATAGCCATTTTACTAGTTCTGTCACAAAAACTTTAAAACTTTTTTATTAGTTGCTTTTAAAAATCCATAGAAGTGTTCCAGCTTCTCCCTCTGAGGTAGTAATTCTTTCCATAGAAGAATCTCATGACAAATTACATATTCAGAAGAGGAATTGAGAATTCTTTACCCGTCTGTTCCCAGTGAAGGACTGATTGCTTCTTTTCCCTATTTTGAATAAAACCACGGTCTTGGTGATAGTAGGAACACTTTTTGCTAATATCTAAATAAGTAATTCATGTGTAAGTGGAAAATTATGGCAATAGAGATAGTATATTTCTTATCCCCTGGAGTATTTTTCCCATTTCATTAAAATAGTCACAAACTGAAAGCTTCATCTCACGTTCGTGGCTTAGCTATTGTAAATGATGCTTCAGTGACCATCTTTGCATGGCCAGGTTTGCCTGCATCTCTGATCATTTCCTTTTGGATAGATGTAAAAGTGTTACTGATCGGTCAGAGGGTTGTTAACATTTAAGTTTCTTAACACACACATTGCTAAATCTCTTATGAAAAGGGTAAGCAGTGTACATTCTAACTGGTACATGGGAATAGACATGTGTGATTGCCAATTCTTTCTTTTAAAGGTAGAAGTGAGCTGAAATGGAGAAAGCATGGGATCTCGTGGATATACTTCTTTAGGAAAAACTGAGTATTTTCAGAGAACGTGAAGGCGAACTTGATTATTCTAAATGTTAGCATTACGTTAGCTGTGATCCTTCCCTTTTTCAGCATTGAGGTCAGCGTGGCCAGTCAGAAGAGAACACAGTGTGAAGTACAGTCATGTATTTTACCACAAAGGTGACTAGGAATTTGTGAGGGCTGGTTCTGAATTTTTCTGCTCTGATTTGTAAGCTTGGTTCTTTTTTGTTTTATTGTCTAGCCTGAAGAAAATTCGTGGCAAAGTGTGGAAGCAGAGAATATCTAGCCCTCTGTTCAACACCAAACAATACACAATGGAACTAGAGCGGCTCTATCTGCAGATGTGGGAGCACTATGCAGCTGGCAACAAACCTGATCACATGATTAAGCCTGTTGAAGTCACTGAGTCGGCCTAAATAAAGACTATGCACAGGAGATTGCCCCTATACCTGAGCCTCAACGTTCTGGGGAAAGGGAACTAGATAATGTACTTTTACTTATCTGTACGGTATCATGTTGCAGATGGGTGACAAACGATAATAGAATAGCACAGCCAGACTTGCTTCCTGCGTGATAGGGAGAGACACGAGATGTGGGAAACTGCTGTTCCACAAGGAATCTACACAGAATTTTGCAGCAACCAGGTGGTGCATAGGTCTGGAAGGTCTGATCTCCCTTGGTCTTCCATGGGATGGTTAGTGTGGAGGGGAGATACAGATTGTCCAGCCGTTTTGTGATTCCATGGATTGATTGAGTCTTCTGAATTAATTTTTTTCTTTATACTTTGGGTATTGGAGCTTTTAAAAATGTTTGGTTTCAGGTATTTTTATTCATGTGAAGTGTATATGATTCTCTTGAGATAAGGTTTTAAGCTAAAATGTTGCTCCTTGTTTTAGTTTCTGAACTCTACAAATTAATGGGGACTTTGCTGGTGTAGTCTTTTTTATAGGTTTTATAAACCACTTGAGCCTATATCAGTCGTTTTAGTGTCTGACCTAATGTTTGGAGCTATCAGTGCTTTGTTGGTTTAGATGATGACTCAGTTTTTTTCTGGTCCGTTTCCCATTTCCTTCCCTTCCCTTCCCCTCCTTTAAAGTTTCTCCTATAACTCAGCTAACAAAACGAAGTCTGATTTTTAAGTATCCCAGAGTGTTTCTCTTAAACACATCATCTGGTGCCAAATGAAAATTCTTAGGAGTGATTATTAATTATGCAGGGCATAGTTGTGGTACTGTCATTGATGATAATAATATAGATTTTTGGGGGGCCTGGTTTTGACCTATTTCACCAGTGTTTTACCTTTGACTGCCCCTCTATGCTGCTTCCAAAAGTGATAGTGTGTGATAAGATTTTTACTTTCCTTTCTCAAGTTTTTTTTTTTTTTAAATGAGTCCTGTTCTTCCTATTTCTTTCAGCAGAAATGAAATCCCAGGTAAGTATAAGTATTCACGTATTTGATCAGTAAGTCACAGTTATCTTCGATACATTAAATAACTTTCATCAAAAAACATGTTAGAGGTAAAATGCTCTGAAGGACCAGCTATGTAAATGAGTAATTATTTTTCAGACCTTCTAGGGTATTATGTAATAATTGTCTTCTGGACTTGGTATTGAAGTCTGTACGGATCAGCCTCAGTAGTAGCAAGCGGCTTTGCTACTTGGTTTGGAGTACAAATTAGACTTTAGCCCTCCTGGAGCTTGAGTTCTTGGTATTAAAACCCATAGGAATACAATTACTGAATTTAACAAAGGATCGAGGGCTTGAGGCTTAAACAGGCCGACATATGAATATATGTTTTGTGTTGCTGTACTGTACTTATGCTCTCCAGTAACAGATATTTTTTTGTCTGCTAGTAGTGTTCTAGATTATAATGTCTTTCCAAAGCGCTGAGGCAGTGCACCTATTCTGTAGTTGCAGCTGATGCCTGAATGTATCCTAGCTGACAAATTATTGATTAATAAGAACTTGAATTTCTGAAAGATTCTTACTGTTAACCAAAATCTGAGCAAGGAGTCTCAAATGTAATTCTTGCCAGAATTACATGTTAAATGAACTGTGTACCTTTTAAAAATGTAAATCAAGAAACATCAGTATAGGGATTTAATTTATTTTTTACCCGATGGAACTACCAGTCAGAGGTTGCCAGCATGGTTGCAGATAAACTGATGTTTGAAATTCACCAAACTACTTACTGTGGAATAGGAGAATATACTTCCAGTGCCCTCAAGGCTGTGACCTTACAGCCATTTTACATAGCACATCATTCCTCCTATAGGGATGAACTTTTTTCCTGGCACGAAAAGTAGCCGCTCTGGTTGAAGCTTTGCTTACTGTAATAGGCTTTTGTTTCCAGGTAACATGTCTGTGGAAGACTTAATTCTGAATAGAGCTATAGATATATCACTGGAAACTAATTGTTTTTTCTATTATACTCTGCTTTATCAGAAAAGTAAAACATTTAAATTGTGCTCCAGAAATCCAGATGTTGTCTTGCGATCTTTAAACAATAAATGAATGATTTGCCCTTAATATGGCTGATGTATTTTGTATTCTGTGAGATTGAGCGTTGGACAGAAAAACAGGGTCACCCAGTGATGAAACTTCTATTGGAACATCTCCAAACAACTGGAGGAACACATTTCCCTAGTGGAGCTGTGATCTTAAGAATTATTTTGTTTTCTCAGCCAGGTGTGGAAGAGGGGTGGGTTTGGGATCCGTTAGAGGCCGACAAAGCCTGTGGCTCCCAGCATACCCATTCATGGTGGTTTTTGTTTGGCTTACGTAATGATTGTGACTGCTGGCTTCAGCTACTGCTATAGTCTTACTCTTGGTGTGAACTAGTCGTGTTCTGTGTGGTGGTTGAACTCAGCCACAGGTATGAGGGAGGATATCAGAGTAGCAGGGACCAGAACAGACTGTTTAGCTACCTGTTTTCTCAGAGATAATAAAAGAGAAAATTTTTCAATAATATTTCTGGGGTGCTAGGCTGGCTCAGTAGGTCATGCGACTCGATCTTGAGACTATGGGTTCAAGCCCCATGTGGGGCATTTTTAAATTTTTATTTTTTTTTACATTTTTTACATTACCAAAAAAAAGTAAAATTTCAGCTGATTTACCTCCCAAGCTCTGTGGGTTTTGACCCTCAAAGTCCTGATGTAGATTGGTGTTTGTTTCCTCAAAGGTGGTGTGGGGAAGAAAGATGTCAGGCATCCTATTTAAAGGTTCTCACCCCTCCCTCCCCTCTTTCTGTCCTTTTCAGTCCACTTCAGCTCCTCCTGCCTAAAGTCTGTAGAAGTTGCTTGTGGATCTGGAATAAGCTTGGGTAACAAGATTTGATTCCAGTCCTAACCCTTTTTACCTGAAGCACATGCCTCTTAATATTAATCACAGCTAACGTTCAGGTTCTTTGCCCAAACCTCTGAGCCACAGTTATGTAGCTCCCATTTTTATAGAAGGGGCTCCTAAAGGTAAACTTTCAAGTTTGTTGTATAGATAGGGTTATAATGATAAGCCCCTCTTATCCAATTCCCGACTCAGAAAGTACCTTTTATATATATAGGCAGTTTGGTGCTTAAGAGTTTAGATTTTTTAAAAGATTTTATTATTTTTAAAGATTTTGTTAGGGAGAATGCACGAGCAGAGGGGAGGGGCAGAGGGAGGGAGAGAAGCAGGCTCCATGTTCAGCCCAGAGCCCGATTTTGCGTGAGGGTTGGAGGGCGGGTGGAGAGGCTCAATCCCAGGACCCTGAGGTCAGGACCTGAGCCGAAGGCAGACGCCTAGCCGACTGAGCCAGCCAGGCATCCCTTAAAATTTTAGTTTTGAGTAATTTCTATAATGCGGGGCTGGAGCTCCCATCGCTGAAGTTCGAATCCCAGCGCTGGCACTTTGTAGCCGTGTGATCTCTGTAAAATGAGTGCTAACATTGCCTACTTTCTGAGGTGTGTGGTTTTTTTTTTTTTTAATTTATTTACTTGTCAGAGAGGAAGCACAGGCAGAGTGGCGGGCAGAGGCAGAGGGAGAAGCAGGCTCCCTGCCGAGCAAGGAGCCCGATGTGGGTCTCAATTCCAGGATGCTGGGATCATGACCTGAGCCAAAGGCAGCCGCTTAACCGACTGAGCCACCCAGGCGTCCCTTCTGAGGTGTTTTAAAGATTAAATATATATAAAACACTTGGGACAGTGCCTAACATGAAATAAACGCAATATTATTAATATATCTACATGCACGAGGTTTTGTGTTCCTTTTGGGCACATGCTTAAATTATGAAACTTAAGGGGCGTCTGCCGGAGAAATGGCATCGTCTAGAAAGCATTTACTTCCTGGTTTGTTTTTCTTGGTGTGTTCGGAGCGAGTGCCAAAAAGCTTCAAGTAACCAACCCCTCTATCACCAGGGTCTGGAGGGTTCTGGAAGCAAGTGTTGCCAGGCGCTGTTGGATTGGTGTCTTGTTCTTATCTAGGGGTCTAGGTGGCCTTCCCCTATCCCCCCTAGCTCACAGTAGTTGGGAGAGGCAGGCAAGCAGGCTTAGAGGTTTGGGCGATTTCGGCAAGGAACGGGGCTTGCTTTATCCACATTCTCACAAAGATGAAGCTTTGGGGAAGATTCAGCCCAGTTCTTCCGTGTCACCCCAAAGTTAATTAAGGGATGTGCAAACTACAGAAACCGGCTCGGGGACCAGAGCTCGGCGTGAAATAGCGCTTTCTGTGACAAAATAAGCAACACCCGTGGAAGTGATAGACCTGACTCCGGAAGCACTGCGGCTGGGCGCCAAATTTGAGTTCCTAGCCGCGAAGTTTAAATTTGCCCCATCACCACACTGTGGTAGGTGGGTACAGGGAGTACGAGAACAACAAAGTTTAAATTTGCCCCGTCACCACACTGTGATAGGTGGGTACAGGGAGAACGAGAACACGTCAGTTCCTATCCCCCCCCCCCCCCCCCCCCCCCCCCCGCGCGCGCGTTGAGCCCGAGATCTATAAAAGTTCTCGCGCCTGGCGTCCCCTTGCAGTTGCTCAGGAGCTCCCACGGCATCAACCACTAGCTGGAGGTGAGCGACGACGGATCAGCCACGCTAGAGGCGCCCGGAGCAGGTAGGCGGCTGGTGGGGCTTAAGTGGTTACTGAAGCGGGAACAGTCTTGAAGCTCATCCTAGTTGAGCGGGCTTAAGTAAAATCAAGACCGCCGCATGCCCTGAGTGACCATGAACCTTGGGACTGAGATTATGGCAGAATATTTTGGCGACTTCTACTTTAAAAAAAGGCTTTTAGAAGAAGCTATTTTAATTTTTTCTTAGCGATATTAACTCCACTAAAGTGAAGATGAGGAAGGGGGGTTGTGGAGATCCCATTGGGGGCATGAGGGAGAAGGGGCTTGGGGGAGGTGGTGTACGGTTGTAGGTGGGGGTCGCCTAGGCCTGAGCAGTGGAAGAAGAACTGGCTGAGAATGCAGCGTAAGGGGAGGTGGAGGGCTGGTGAGGGTGTGGGGGTGTTAGATACCTGATCCCGGAAAGCTGGCGGGCAGATTGAGGTGGGAATGAGGGTGGAAATGTGGGCAGATAGAGGATGGGTAGGAGTGCGTACGCGGAGTGAGGGGTGCCGGGCGGTGTCTGATCTGCTAGATGTGGTGAGAAGGTTGTAAAGGCCTGGTGAGTAGAGGTTTTGAGGCCGGATTGGCGTATGACTGGTTGCCTGGTTGGGGGCAGGCTGGCTGGGGGGCAGAGCTTGGAGGAAGAGGCCTGTTGGTGTAAGACCTCTGGGATTGAGAGGGAGGAGTGGGAGTGAAGAGGGGGGGTGATGGTGATGAGTGGCGGTTTCGAGGCCTGATTGGTGCAAGACTGGCTGGGGGCGGAGTCTGGGCTCCTTGGTCTAAGACTTTCTGAGGTTGGGGGAGGTGGACAGGGGTGGAGGTGGTGAGTGGCGATGTCGAGGCCTGATTGGTGCAAGACTGG